>CAJFCO010000046.1:3009795-3029494 GCA_904066015.1 Synergus gifuensis | reverse complement strand
ACTTATCTTGATTCTAATCAAGTAATAGTGCTCAATGATAAAGATAAGAAAAATTAATGAATGGCTGTAAGTGATAATTTGTAACAAACTGAAGTTCACAAGCCAATTAAAATCTCGTTAATAAAAAAGGTTGAATCAGTGTCTGAGCACTCGATCGCAGTTTTGAATAGCGTGTAAGCGTTTGTATCAACCGGAAGTCCGGCCTACGAGTTCCGGTCAGAGGCCGTTGTTTTTCTCTCTATTTTGTCTTTTTCACTTTTTAGTTTTTTTTTTTTTATAAAACAACAATGAACGTTACTGTCTGATTCTTCTCAGGAGCCAAAATCCCTAACACGCGTGTATTTTTAACGAAAAGCTAACGCAGCCGGCATACAAAGAACAATAAAAAAGAACCCCCGATGACAATAAGAACTGATATCTTTTCAGTTAATTTTACATCGTAGAATGAAAATCTAGTTTCAGGAAAGTTACCAAAATAAAAAATGATCTCAGTTATACGAAAAGCTTTATTTAAATTTACACCATTCAATATGAAAAAAACTGTGACTTTAAATATCCTGATTTTTAAGAAAAAATGGTGCTAAAACATCTTAATTTATTTCTCAGTTGTAAAGAAAGGGAAATAAATCCCCATTATTTATTTTGTTATTGACTTTTACTAGAATTTTTGTTGATATGATTTTAATTAATTATTTTTTTGTAGATCGACTATCCGGAAGTTCACAGTGGAAGGATGCACCGACCTCCACATCCTCACCCAATCACCGATCATCGGCAGGTGAATCTCGTCTTTGAGGACACGGTAAACATTCAATTTTTGACAGTTTAAACTTAAACCCGTTTTAGTTACACAATATTGTGTAATCAATGTTCTAAAATTTGATTGATGGGTATTTCGGTCCAAGAATGCTGTTCTAGGTGATGGGGTAAGGGAATTTATAATTGGTCTTCTAAAATTAATTCCGTTCTCAGCTATTATTAATTATTACATATTCTATTTGGAAATGCTCTATTTTGATGAATCCGAGCTTTTGTGTAGTTTAATCAATACAAGACAGGCGCTGTTTTCTTTCCTGTGGTCATTTATAATTATTTCTTGCATTGTTGCGTGACCGACTTACTTTCCCACACACACCCATTGCCTTCCAAGAGCATTTATTTAAGTATCCATTTTGTTTTCTCGTTATCTAGTAAATCTAATGCAAGAAGGCTTAGTCAGACTTTGAGTGTTAAGAAAAGCCCGAGGATGTTTTCACTCTTATAATCTTGTAATTCTGTTGTATTTTCTTAAAATCAAATCCTTTAAAGACTAAATATTAATATTGAAAATACTTAAATCTATGATGATTTATTGATACTCTTTCATCGTTGTGAGTTTTAAATTTCAAACTGTTTAGTATGAAGCAGATAAATTCAACCGGAACTGAACGGAAAATAAATGCATAATATTTTACGTTAGGAGTCGAAAAAGGAAAAGTGAAAGATGAGGAAGAATAAGAGGTCAGATAAATCATGAGTCGGACCTTTCTTACCTTGAGCCTTGCACGTTTCTACTCGATTCTTACAGGCCATCGGCCTTTTTCTTTTCTTCTGCTATGTACTTTTCAATGACCGATTGAAGAACTGATGACAGCCTCTAAACCTGAAGCAAAAACGTCCTATTTCCTACTAATTTAAAAGCTGTTTTTATATTTTAGAAATTCAGTATTTAACTTTGGACAAGCCTTAAACAATTCCGTTCCAATTTTTTGTTTACAATCGCAATGTGTTAAATATTCAAAATCGTGAAATTTTTATTTTGAAGCCTGTAATATTGAAAAATTTGAAAGTTAATACGTTTGCAACTGAACCGACAATTGGATCAACTTTATTATTCATCGGCCCACAATCGGTGCCGACCTACTATCCCTATAGTGACGAATCGTAACCGGAGACGCAAACATAAAACATCATTTGGATTATGTCTGGATCTGGAGATCAGTAGCACAATGTAGTTGGTGTCAGATTTTTCATCTTACATTCACTTTTTTTTACAAAAACTACTGATCTTCTATTTCGTGATTGAATTATTTTATTCTTCCTTCAATATTGGATTTTTTTGAAAACACTTCTTAATTTTTGTTTCTAGAAATTTTACATGTTTCTATACTATTGGTTTTTCTCATTCTTTCATTTTTAATACAATTATAATTAATTGTAATTGGTCATTGTAAATGACCCGGGGTTTAAAAGTCGTAACTACGCCCCTTTTGGCAGACGTGAGGGTCACGTGACTTTTGAACAGGACCGACCTTAGGGGATGCCCCTTGGGTGGTCCACCTGTAGCTTCTGGTAAGCCGGTACAGGTAAATAGTGTAGTAAATCTATTGTTCAATTTTGTGGGCAATTGTGATTCTTATTATGTTAACCTTTCTCACAGAACTTTAATTCAAAACAATTATACCAAAACGCAACACCTTTAATAATATTTAAATCTAGGCTTCTGTAAGAGGAAACAATGCTAGTGTTCAAAATTTTCGAATTTAAATTTCCCGCCAAAGTCAACGTAATCTAACTGTCAATCAAGTTTTATTATAAAAAAGTGCTGAATAAAATAGATAAAATTTATTGTACTCATTTACTCAATTGTAGCTTATAAAGATTCCCTGGTCTATGTCGCCTTAATTCAACGTTCCTGGTTTTGATTTCTCATGAAGTAGAGGGAGCCATTCCCCAGTCGTCCCGTGTTCTTGCTCCGTTAGCTTCTCGCGCTCGCGACCTACGGAGCACATAACTTACAACGCGAAACACGTTTCCGTCAGTGTTCACCTCACAACTACAGATTGGAATACGGTCGCGAGTGAAACTGTGTTCTGCGAGAAATTAAATTCGACGCGTTTGGGCGCGTCGGTGAAAAGCACAATTTCAATAAAAAAATATGAAAAGAGTGGTCGCCATGAATGGCTGACGTTGACGTACCAACGAATTGGGAAGTGGTGTGCGCCGGTATCGAGAGGATGGATGCCTTCGGCATGTATCAAGTGAGTCCAAGCTGTTTAAGATCTCCTCAAGTCTCAAGTCTCAAGATGGCCTTGAGTTCGTGACTCGTTTGTTCGCGGTTGTCTTTTCCTCAGCCTCACCAGAATTCTGGATTTTTCTCCACAGCCTTTTCTAATATTTCAGTAAATCCTCTAACTCCATTTTCATGGTAGCAATACTCACTTTTCTTTGAAAAACAAAATGGGCCTGTTACCCGAACTCTGATTCTTTGACGGGAGTGACAGGCGTCTCTGTTTTGTTTCTCCTTTCTAGTGTTTTTCTCGCTCCCCTGTGATACATATTTGCTCTTTCTCAGTCTCTCATGTTCTCGTGTGAATAACAGTTGCGAGAGTGAGATATATGACATGCGAGTGTGGGTGGGCGAATATGGAGAGAATATTCTCAAGAATATTCTCCGATCAATCTTCTCATTGGGAAATCGGAAATATTCAATTTATATTATTTTTTATACTGATATAAACAGTTTGATTTGGAAATTGTTCTGTTTGAAATTGTTTACATTAAAAATTGTCGAATCGTGAAAGTTTTAAATACATAATGTCAAATTGTAGAAAGCTGAATGATTAATTAATTTTTCTGTTATTTATTGTAGACGTATAAAATGTGTTTTATACTATACCTATATTTTATTATTCTCGGAAACATTCTCCGATTTTAAATGTCAGTTGTCGTGTGATGTCATGACCGTCATGACGTTCATGACAAGCATTCTAACCTAATGCTAACATGTCACTACACAACTACTACGACCATTACAACTCCGACCCAATCACGTCTCACGCCCATTCCTAGTATTTCCCGTGGCATTTCCTATTCATATTCTTAGAGGGAAAGAGACACACTGAAACCCGTACCTACCAGATTCATTGATCCAATTTTAATTTCGGAGGCTCACATTCTCTCTTTTGATCCATCTGGAATATTGGATGGTTTAACGTTATACATGGATGGCTAAATGGTATTTGGAGTTTGCTCCGTTTTTCCAAAAATCAGATTCAGATTCATTCACAAGGGCAGAATGGTTATAATGTTTTGTTTTACGAATCAAATGTCCTTCGGATTATTTATTCAAGTGTGGATTTAAAGCAATTTATGATCCTGGAGGTCCGCAGGTCGACTAGAATTTTTTAGTACTTCAGCTGTTGATATTAGGGCAAATAGTTAGAATTTTATAATTGTCTCCAAATTGGGAACTTTTTGGAGGTATTTCTACTAGCAATTTTAATTATACATATGATTATACATCAAATACAATTGAAGTTTCTGCAGTCGATTGTTAATTTTAATTTTAATGTTTGTCTTACTGCCGCAGCGTAAACAATTTCAGGCACAATTGAGATGATTAATCAGTGAATTATGCCGCCACTTGTTTCTTGCTCGATAATGTATCCTCGTACAATGGGCCAAAGTTCCTCACAAATGTTTGTTCGAAACAGAATTTATATAAAATAAACAATTCAAATTTAGAAGATTGAATTTAGATGGTTGTAAACAGTCCTTTGAATATTTTTAAATACTTCACATTGCAATAATTAGAACTCTTCTCCTTAATTATATCTAACCTAATTAAATTTGTTCTTCGATTTTAAACTTACAGATATCTTTTTCGTTTCAGTTTTCGCAAGGCCTGACAGGCAGGCCAGAACTGTATCAAAAGTCTAACAGAAGCAGCCACTCAAGCGATACGAGTTCGGCTTACAGTGGTTCTGACACCATGACGTCTGTTCAAAGTTCCTTGGATGCTGATGCAGACGAGGTAGATCTTTCTGGCCTCGTCGAGTCCATCGTGGACAGCGACGAGGAGGAAGATCTAGCCGAAAGCATGGATGTAAGTTAAAATTTGTCTGCTACGTCGTAAACTTTCTCCTAATCAGCTATTTAAATCGACAAACCGTTTCGAAATATTTACTCATCATTTTCAATTTTCAGAGCTTGACTGTGCGAGATACAGTTCGAGAATGCCTGGAAAAGGACCCAGGGGAAAGGACAGAAGACGATATAGAAATCCTTTTGGAGTTCACTCAACACCTGAAAGCCTTTACGAATATGACGCTAGCCGTAAGAAGAGCACTTTGTGCTGTAATGGTTTTCGCGGTGGTCGAAAGGTCCGGAATGGTTGTCTTAGCCGATGGAGAAGACCTTGATAGTTGGAGTGTGCTAATCAATGGAGCCGTAGAAATCGAACACAGTAACGGCGAGATCGAGCAACTTCATCTCGGCGACAGCTTCGGAACTTTGCCCACAATGGATAAATTAAAACATCGGGGTGTTATGAGGACGAAATGTGATGACTGCCAATTTGTTTGTATAACGCAAGCGGACTACTTTAGAATTCAACACCAGGGTGAGGAGAACACGAGGCGGCATGAGGAAAACGGAAGAGTGGTTCTCGTGACGGAATTAAGAGGAGCCTTGGATGGAGCTGCACGCAGAGGCTACGTCGTTATCCGAGGAACCCCAGAACGTTTGATGATGCAGCTCATTGAAGAAAACAGTATTACAGATCCAAATTATGTGGAGGACTTTCTGTTAACTCATCGTACTTTTATTGACAGTCCGCTCCTAGTCGCAAATCAATTGTTAGAATGGTTTGAGCAACCTCAAGTTAGGGATTGCGTCGCGAGGGTTGTTCTTCTTTGGGTGAACAATCATTTCACGGATTTTGAAACAGATCCGGCTATGATGGAGTTCTTGGAGACCTTCGAGGCGGGACTTGAAAGGGAAAAGATGCTGGGTCAACAAAGGTAAATTGGCAAATTACTCTTTTCAAATAATGTTAAACATAATTCTATATTTTATCTTACATAATCTTCTCATTTTTTAACAGGTTACTAAACATAGCTTGTGCGGCAAAGGCGAGGACACGAAACGTAACCTTGGCGAGACCGAGTAGAGACGAAGTGCTTCACTTTAGTATCCTAGGAGGATATGAGCGACGCTTTGGCATCTTCATTTCGAAAGTAGATAAGAAATCGAAAGCCGAGGAAGTTGGTTTAAAGAGGGGAGATCAGATCCTGGAAGTGAACGGGCAGAGTTTCGAGCACGTGAATCACGCTAAGGCGCTGGAAATCCTCAGAGGGTCGACCCACCTCAGCATCACTGTAAAATCCAATTTATTAGCCTTTAAGGACATGACGCAGATGCCAGACAACTCGCCAAGACCACGAGGAAGAGCAAACAAGCCAGAAATTCCGAAATTGCCAACAGATCCACGTGCACGGCTTTCAACACATGTTGATCCCATCACACCCGTAAATCCTCTCAATCCAATGGTAGGAGGGGTTCCGCTTTTGATTCCAGATAACAATGTTTCGCCTTGCAAGGACACGAAAAAAGAACACAAGGGCTTCATGACTCTAGGACCCAAAAGACGATTACAAAAGGCTTTAATGAAGATGAATATATTGCCAAAGAACACGATCAAGTTTGTATACATATCAGTTACATGATCTGTAGTATTATTTTATGATTATTCTATATTTCCTCATGTTCACTTGTAATATTAAATTTACAGCGATGGCGTTCACGTCGATGATCCCCTAGGACCACCACACACTCCACCAGGAACAGGTCTGAGTCAAACGACCACGAACCTCTACCACTCGAGGAGCAATCCAGATCTCACCTCTCTTTATTGCTATGACGATTTACGACCTCCGGATCATCCAGAACATGTTCTCAAAGTCTACAAAGCTGATCAGACCTGCAAGTACCTTTGGGTGAATAAAGAGACGACAGCGCACGAGGTAAATAATTGATAACTGATTTCTAGAATAGCTAAATTGTTAAATTTTAAAAAATATAGAACTGAGTTTTTCATGTTTTATTTCGTGTTTTAGGTTGTGATGCTAGCTCTTCGGGAATTCGGAATAACCGAGAGTAGCTCGAACTTTTCTTTGACAGAGGTGAGCGTCGGTGAAGGAGGAATGATCAAGCAACGGAGACTGCCGGATCAACTGCAAAATCTCGCGGAGCGAATTGGCCTTAGTTCTCGATATTATTTGAAAACAAACGGTATTTCGGAAACTCTAGTTGCTGATGAGCAGGCGCCGGAACTCATTCGAGAGTCCCAGGTGCACTTCCTTCAGTTGAATGCCGTGGAGGTTGCAATTCAACTGACATTGCAAGATTTTAGTATATTCAGACAAATTGAATCCACGGAATACGTAGACGACCTCTTCGAATTAAAAAGTAGGTACGGAATACCTATGCTCAGCCAATTTGCGGAACTAGTCAATAGGGAGATGTTCTGGGTCGTGACGGAAGTTTGTTCTGAACATAACCTCGTCAGACGCAGCAAAATTATCAAACAGTTCATCAAAATTGCCCGTGAGTGTCTCCTTTCAGTATTTCTCAACAGATAGCAGAAAAAGAACTATTTGAAATTGATTGGAAATATTGTAAAATTTAATTTTCTTACAGGTCAATGCAAGGAATGCAAAAACTTCAATTCAATGTTCGCGATAGTCTCAGGTTTGGGTCATGGCGCGGTTTCTAGGTTAAGAGCTTCCTGGGAAAAATTACCCAGCAAATATCAAAGACTGTTTAGCGATTTGCAAGAGCTCATGGATCCGAGTCGAAACATGAGCAAGTATCGTCAACTCGTTGCCTCTGAACAAACTCAACCGCCAATCGTAAGTTTTCTTTTTTCCCTAATTATTTTCATCTTTTATTGGGACCCATAGCACTGCGATGCGCGCCTTCTACTTCAACTTTAAATAACTTTTTACAATTCTTTTACCAGATTCCCTTTTATCCAGTGGTTAAGAAAGACTTGACTTTCATACACTTGGGGAATGACTCAAGGGTAGAAAATCTCGTGAATTTCGAGAAACTCAGAATGATCGCGAAGGAAGTGAGAACACTGACGAATATGTGTTCCTCGCCTTACGATCTCTTAACGATGCTGGAAAGGGGAGGTCAGCCTCCTAGTTCTGCGATGGTTGCCCTAAATCAAATGACTACGGGTAATCAAGGAGGTCAAACCGCAACTGTAAAGAGGCGGAAGAAATCCACTGCGGTGCCGAATCAAAAGAAGATGTTCGAGGAAGCGCAGATGGTGAGACGAGTTAAGGCCTATCTCGCAAACATGAAAGTCATCACCGATGAGGAAAGGTTACATGCACTCTCGAGCGATTGCGAACAACATGCAGGAGCCGTTGCCATCGCCGCGGCAGTTCCTCTCGCTGGAAACAGAGGCAGAAGGCATCCTTCTCCAACGCTTTCGACAACCAGCAGCGCCAGTAGTACCAGTGAGGGCAGAAAGAGCATACAAGGTTTACAACCTTGCTCGAATATTTTATTTCATTGATGAATGAATTCGTACCTCTTTATTACAAACGCTAACACCATTTTCTAAGTTTCAAATCGATTGTTACAATTATTATTCAAATTCTAAAGAAACGGATTCATTATAAACAAATTAAAAATAAACAAATATAATAAATTGAATCATTTACAGGTACAAAATTTGGGGCAGCGTCGCCGCAAGCTGTGAGAAAAATGCTCGCGCTCTCCGATCCTCACAAAACGAGACCCTACCAGCCGAAGCACTGTCCACCGCCACTTCCGGTTCCTGGATTAGCGATACACACTAGTGGCCTGGAACCAAGTCCCGGCGCGCCTAGAAGAGTTGGTTCTGGAACCAGAGTTCCCATGCATGAAAGGTCGCACAGTGATACTCCTTCAGGACTTCCACCTCCTGTAGATCTCAGTGCCGAAAGCAGCAGCGTCACGAGTCTTAGTAATCTACAGCCTTTGAGGAAAACGCTGACCAGTGGTGAGTTTCCTTCTGAATTCTTGAACATCCAAATTAAATGCCGATATTTAGGTGCTTGCAAATTTCAAACAAGCCTGCTAGCAAGTTACTATTTTTTTTCATCACTTTCAAGTTACTACTTGGAACTTGTAAAGTTCCTGGCACGCCTGTTTGGACCATGAAATTTTAGATTTTCTAAATTTTAAGTAGAGCTTCAGTTTTTGATGCATCTAAATTCGGATCAAATAACGAATTATATTTAGAGAAGGCATTTCTTTTGGAAGCACAATGCACTTTCGTTACTCGTCATTCGTCATGTACACAAACACCGGTCGGGGTTTCTCGCAGTGCGAGAGTTTTCCTTTGTTTTGCACGCTGCACCGCCGTATCGCAATTCATAAATGTTCCATGTCATTTCGTTATATCCACACGCACACGCATTTTGTACGCCAAAGGCTCGCGCTTATAATTCAAATCAATAGGCAGGTACATCATGATCCCGATCCTGTTAAAATTAGAGGCTGACTGAGTAGAGCTAGAAGAAAGAAAAAAGGTTTTATTTGTATCTGGTTGTAAATTTATTTAATTCACATTAAAAACGATCGACGTTGTTTCTCTGGCAATATGTGAATTTAAAAAAGCGGTGCAGAAGTAATGACGAGTATGCCTTTAGGCTTAGAAGTTTCGATTAGAATAGTTTATCTTAACTTGTAGTTGATTTTAGAAAGTTTTTAATTTAGAAGCAATCCTTACATACAATTTCATGAGAAACAGGTAAAAAATTTCATATTAGGGGTTTCATTGAATTAAGGATTCATGAATAAAAATTGAATAATTCAGGTCTCACAGCTTAGTCCTTAGTTATTTTTTTGATTTCAATTTTTTAAAATAACTGTGAGACCTGTATTTTCTGATTTTTGTTGTTCCTTTTTTTTTAATATTGTGATACTGAAAAGTAGACGAGTAACTTTAAGAAAATTGGAATTTGGATGGGCTAGAAGGAGTAGTGATAGAGTATCTTGGGGAAATTGTGCGTAGGTTCGGTGACGAGCAGTGACAGCGGTCACAGTACACAGCTGGACAGCCATAGCGGGAGCAGCGTCGAGGCCGGTGGAAGTCCACCTCCACCGCAGAGACGACACTCCGCCTTGCAAGGTATGTAGTTGCGTATCAAAGCTACGCTTTCATACATCTTGGCTTCCCTTATATTTATTTACACTCTCTGTCCGCCCTCCGTAGATTAAAAAACTGTAAATTAGTGTTAATTTCCGAAAGAAGCATTGTAGTTTGTATGTCGCGTCGTAATGCAGTCATCATGGTTTTAGTTTTCTCTAGAAAATTAGGAAATCTGAAGCTTATTTTACATCATTTAACAATCAAAATACTCATTTTATAAAACGATTATATTCTGTAATAGTTATTTTTTCAAAAACTGCTGTTCAAATCGTATATTTGCAGTATCTCATTCAACATTTTTCAATGAAAAATTTTCTTTCGTTTTTCTATATTAATATTTAAAATTTTTAATCTGCTTCAGCTGTGTAAAATCGCTTGCGAAACTTCGCTTCTCGTCTGGTCTTTCGTATTAAAGAAATAAAATTAATTTTTAGATGATAAATAACAACGACGATCGTAAATACAACTTTTTGGTGGATTTTAATTTCGTGCAATAAGATTAGAGCAAATGAAATATTCGTATCCTATATGTAAAAGCAGGGTCGGTTTTGAGAGGTGGAGTTCCACCCCCTTTTCCTCACGCGGTTGCAGTGTTACCTCCGCTTCCTGACAGTCAAAATCAGAATCACAATCATCATCACCATCTTCATCTTCATCAACAATATCATCACCAAACCTTACCTCCTCAAGGTGAGTTGCTTCTTCGTCCCCATTCTCACCCTCGCTTTTTTGCTTTCATTAGCTTTTCTCACACATCCGCTCTAATTTCACTTATCCAAATCCCCTTGCTGATGATCTGCTTTTGAAATATTTTACTGAAAAATAATTTCAAGAGAATTATTTACTCAGTCAATTTCTTTTGTTTTCAGTCTGATATTTTCAATGGCAATTCATCATTTGTAATGAAATACTAACATTTATTTTGGGACGGTATTGCACGAAAACTAATCAACGTCTCTATGCAAATAATGTAATTGCTTTTGATGAAACGTGCTTCAAAGTTGTGCGCATTTGTGACTGTACAATATTGTGAAATGTGTCGGGTGAGAGCACGTAGAGCGCGTCTTTCGTATGTTTAACCTGGTAGGATTTTTTTCTAGGGTACTTGTGCTAATTACATAATCAGTTTCAAAGATTTATGCTATTTCGCCTGGGTAGATTTGCTCTAGATTTACTGAGGAGAAGTACCCAAACCTGTCCTTGGCGACTAGACAGACGAGATTTCATTTTTTCTCAATTCCATTCGGCGGTCGATCATTTCAATCTTAGAATAAACGAAATTTTCTGTCAAATTTAACTAAAAAGTCAAGTACACTTGTGCCGTTGTGCTTTAAATGTTTCATTAAAAGAAAGTTTAAATTTTCTTATCAAACTGTTCGATCGTCGAATAATATTTTTTTCGATAAGGATCTTGGACGATGGGACACAAAAACTTTCTTTTGTAAACGAAATAATCAATCTTAATTATAGTAAAAAAGTTCAAATTTAACATTTTGCTGAGAGAACATTTTCATCCTCTCGTCCAAAATCAATCGAATTTGTGAGGAGCTCTCGAATCGAGAGGCAGAAATTAGAATCGAGAACCAGAGCGTCGAGGGTTTTCAGGTTCAACAGGAGTCGGAGTCAACTTGGGATTAAGTATGCCGCCCCCTTTGCCACCAGGCGCGATGACTTCCTCGGGGATACGTCCCGGCGTAGGTGCCGTTCAATGTCGCCAACCTCCCAATTACAAAATCGCAGCTCAGATGGCCAGGCTTCACAGGCTCGGTCGTGCTCATAGTCACGAAGGAGTCACCTACCGGAACGATCACGAAGATGGTATAAATACTATAAACACTGAAACAATCGCTACAAACATCTTTCACGAACAGATAACTTTTTTCTATCCACCGTTTTAATCCATATGTAGGTGAAATAGCACATTCTCTGATGAGAATGTAAAAATATACGTTTCATAGAATTGCTCTATTCAACTTTATACTTCATTTACTGAATTTTCTTTGCTAAAAGAGTAGTCTTTGACACCTTCAATAATTTTTTTAAAATCCCCTGAAGTGTATTTTGTATCACTCTATTTAGAATTTTAAAGTTTTAAAAAACTTTTCATATCAGTTTTCCAATCACTTTAATTCATTCATAGCATAGGGGTTGAATAAAAATTTTGCAATACATATTCCATTTGTGAAAATTTTATTTTCGTATCTAATAGTTGACATTTTTCGTCCCTTTCAGTCAATTTTGTAAATAACTGTTCTAACATTGTCAATCACCCATTAGTGTTTAGAACTCAATGTACAATTTTTCCTCTGTGTTTTTGTGTCGTGTCGTGTCATGTTATGTGAAGTATTCTTGCGCACAGAGCATACCACCCGCATTGAAAAATCCTTAACTGAAATGAATTCCTCTATCCGCAACCCATTTTTGCACTTGCTCGCTTGCTTGCAACCGGTGATCTAGCGACGATTGATATGTAAAGCATAAAATATTTTCAATACGTAGATCGTGATAATCCTCGTGTTCTGTGATCGCTATATTATTCTGTCGATATGTTTTTAAATTTATTTTAAGACGATCGGCTCGACTTTGCTTGCATCGATGTGCACGAATTTTTTTTTGTGACATTTTTGGTTTCTAAAAGTGTGGAATTTTTTTGCTGGGAATATTCAAACTACATTGCAGAGAGTTGATGAAGTTGAAAGAACTAGCTAAAGTTATTCTTATCTCATGAAAAATTTAATCAATATAGAATTCAATGTTTTTTAAGTTTCAAAATTTGATACAGGTAATACAAAAACTACTTCAAAATCGAAGAAACGCTATTGATTATTCCCATTAAAAAATTTCTTTTCATTTCTCTTAATATGATTAATCGAACAATCGATTTCTGTTTCAGATGACGAAGACGCACAGGTGTCTGCGGTGTAGAAGATAAATTACAAAGTCGATCGACGAGTTCCGGTCGCTGCTTAGTTAATTTTCCAGATTAATTCACCGTTACGTTTTCACTATTTAGCAACGTTCCTACAAGGAAGACCCTGAAAAAACGAACCCACAACTCTTAGGAAGTGCTTTCTCCAGCGTCCTTTTATCGACTATCGATATAACAAACAATATCGTCTGTATCAATTGGTATGAAGAACGCGTTCCTGAAAAGAACGCGGAAGGACGCGATCGATCGCAATAAACCACTTCCATTTCAAAAATCCTGATTTACAGGATTATTGATATGGACAGGCTCTAGTTTAAAGAGAGGGTGTTTTTAATTGATATATTTTATAATCGATTTACTTGAGGATTGATTTATTTTTAAATTGACGAACAAACACCCTTTCTTGAGGATTTTAATGTTGTCTTTCACTAAACAAAGTTCTCGACTCGTCTTCAAGGACCGGAGAAATCCTTTCGACTCGCAAAATCGATCGCCCGTTATTTATATAAATGTGTAATAAATCGAGCCCAAAGATGTTAAATATCGTTTTATCGCTGAGTAACGAGACGGCGTCTGTATTATATAATTTTTAGGTCTGCTCTTTAAAAAGAAAAACTCCATAGCTTGTAAGTTGGTGTAAATAGCGTATAGTACCTATTTAGTTTTTAGCAAAGAGAGAAAGACAAGGGAGCAAGAACAGGGAACAATGAACAACCTATAGTGCTATTTATCGCTTTTTTCCTCTTACTTTTAAAACCATATTTACAAACACGATCTATGAGAATCCACAAATATATTTTAAAAAACTTTTCACATTAATTTCTAATCCTGAATTTAAGATTAAGTTTCGATAATTTATTTTTAAATAAGATTTATATTTTTCTTTACCCGGATCAAATTTGTAAGTGTGGTTTAAATGGAAACTTTAGAGCGGAAAAAAGTGATAATAAATCTAAAGTCAAGAGATTAAAGTTTCAAATTGAGGGACGAAGGCAAAGGCTCGGTTTTTATTTAAAGTTTTCTACTAAATCCAGTTTCTTCGAGTTCAACGAATCGGAATTTATCGTAAGATTGAACGCTGGAAAAAGGGCCTAACCTTTTAGATGTCTCGCAGGATTTTCGAATGTCGATATTCTGTTCTATTTTCGAAGAATCGAGCCACTCGCTTCTTCGGTGTATAATCGTAACCAGTAATTCTTGTATTAACTGTATCTCACTGTACATATCGTAATAAGTTTTAAACTCGAACCCAACGTTCTCGATGATACCTCGAAGATTATAAACCCCCCCTCAACTCCCTTCAGATTAATTAAGAACGCGCTTTTTTCGAAGCGAACGACTGCTTGTTTCAATTGTCTTTCTAATCCTGATTTGTTATAGGCCTGAGCACAATCATGTACTTGTCCCATGTCCTTGTCCTAAAAATAGTTCTGTCCTTTTCTATCTCGCAATGATAGAGAAGGACAGAACATCTTTAGGACACGGGACAAGTACATGATTGTGCTCAAACCTTATTCTGTCCCTTTTTATTCTCTCATGTCCTCGCTTCATTCCAAATGCATTTACTTCGCGATTTTTTATCGGTCTTCCGCTCGCTCGATTTGCTTTGAAAACATTCGCGAAGTGAAGAATTAAAAATTGTGTAATATTGTTTTTGTAGAAATCTTTTTTTTAATTTATATTGGACGGAGGCTAATGGCAATTATTACAAGGTTGCCACTCAAACGTTAATTTTTTAGAGTGGGATATTGTGAGAAACATTTTTAAAACTGAAAATTAGGACTGCATTTATCTGTTATTTTTTCAGGCTTTGAAAAAGCTAGATTTGAAGCTTTAAAAATTAAATAGTATATTTTCATTAAATTAAGTATGTCAGTGTGAATTGCACATGATTTATATATGTATATGATCTAAATTTGGAAAATTTGTAACTATGAACTTTTGTAAATTTAAATATTTTAATCTTGAAAGCTTCTGAATTTGTAAAAGAATTAAATGAAAAGATTAAATTGAGTAAACCCCTTAAATAATCTTGAATTTGTATCCAAAATTTGAGTGGCCACTTTGTTATATACTGTTATATATTGAATCGATACTTTCTAATAATTTTAATTTTTCCCGTATGTCGTCGAATTTATGTATAAAAGGATGTAAACTTATCAAATTAGGTTTGACAGAAGATAAAATTTTGCTCGTAGATCGAGCAGGCGGTTCGAATTCGAAGTGCAATCGACTGAAAATTTGTAAAAAGTAGGAAATACTCGATAAGCGAAAGGCAGATCGTAGTTTCAAAATAATGCGATTATAATAATTTTTTTCTTGAAAGTTCGGGTTTAGTTTTAGAGACACCGAGTACAAGTTGTATACGCAAAACGTCAGAGACAGAACTTAGGACTCTTCCACGCGAAGGCACAACCGCGTACTTTTATTTTATTTATACCTGCCTCTGTTGTTTTAATTATTTATATAACGCGAAGGGAATGCGTTTACGACTAAAAGAAACTGCAAGAGAGAAACCTTTTGTATTTAATTTGTTTAATAAAACTCGAATCATAGTACAACTGTGCGCCTTTTAGTTTTGTTTTCTTTCTAAAGAAAAACCTTTTTGTACTTGTTTTTTTTTATTTATGCTCTTTCAGGTTTCTTTGAAAAGTGAAGATAATATTATGAATATTTTCTTCTAGATATATTTTACAATAAATTTCCTAAAAAATTATTATGCCTAAAATTAGATGAAAAAAATCGAGTAAAACTTCGTTAGAGAACGTTCTCTGCGGAATAGTTGTCGAAAGTTTTACATTGCTAACTACTATTTTTTACGATACTGTCACGAACTGTGTTTTGTATATCTGTCTTATTATCAATAAGATGTCTCCTTTTTATTAGGAGAGATGAAGGAAGGTTCCAATTTTATGTGATCGTGGTGTATTTAATGAATGCGCAATTAAAAATTCTCCTTATACTATTAAAGTTCGAAATTCATGACAACCTCGCCTGTATCATCACAAAACCTCGTAGATGTTGTATCCATCGATGTACACTTGTAAATCCCCGAACAATATAATCTGTAATTCAACAAAACTTGTCGATTATCTATCTTACTTATTCTTCCCTTTTTTGAGTTTGCAAATTGACAGGCTTTTTAATTAAAACTTAATCGAGTTTTAAATTTTTTATTTTCACAACTTATTTATTATTAAAAAATTCGATTTAAAATCTAAATTCTAAAGAATTCAAATTAGTAACTCTTTAAATTAAAAAATACTTCAAGCTGGATATACGAATCTGCAAAATACAGGTAAGATCGGTAAGATGTAGATTATATACTATTTTGTAACTTTCAATATTTTTAAAAATTCGCGCCAATGACGCCATTATTGTTTAATGAGCGCCAGTGCCAGTGGTGCCAATGTCTGAAAATGAAAAATAAAACAAATTACGAAACCACTAAATGTATTTTTGATGTAGTATATCTTTTAAATTTTCTATTTTGAAAGCCAACAACGAAATTGTGTTTAATAATAAAAAATACGGAACTATTTTTCATGTAAGTAACTATATATACATATAAATGTTACTCTCATACCTCTCATATGCATCCTAACCTCTACATCTACACATTTTTTGCGAAATTGTGAAATATGGATGTTATAAAACGTGTTGGAATATTGCAAATCGAAAAATATGTACAACTCTCTTGATTTTATCGTTTTTATTTTTGCGAGAAGTGCACTTGTTCCCTTAACAAAAAGAATGACCACCAGAAATCAGTTTTTTTTTTACTTGTCACAATGTGTAAATATGTAATTTGTTGCGAATATTAATTCAACCTTGGAATCGAATAAGGTCATGCATACCTTGTAAATATACCTGTATTGTTTCCTGTAATATTTTAGTAGTATAAACTATAATTTCTATGTTTTTATCACAACAATGCTCAAAGCAAATGTAATTTTCAAAGCGACAATCATCATTTTGCGATAAAGTTGTTTTACATGATTTCCCTCTCATATAATTAACTTATGACAATTATTAGTAGTTTACTGTTCAAATAATTAAAGAATTACTAATGAAGTAACAGCAGCACTGAAAATAATAACATTTTTATATTTTTTTATAATATTTCTTTATTTATTATAAAAATAGTTGTTTCGATAATGGTACCTGATTCAGAGAAAGTATTATCAGTATAATGTTAACTGCCTTGAGAATAATTTCCCCTGCGAATCTGCGCAGCAGCAGAGAAAAAGTTTTGTATTGCATTGTTTCGAAACGAAACTTCGTACGAAAAGTTTCAACGCAAATTCAACTACAAAAATTGAAAGTTCAATGCAAAGTAGTGGGAGAATTTGGAACGGATCGACGATGTGGATTTCATACTTCTCGACCTCGTTATATTTCACCGATTTTTGCATTACTTGTGCGTCCAATAGTTCAAATTGGTGCATTCATTTTTGGAAGGTCTTTCAAAAAATGGTGGAAGAAAAAATCACCAGAGGAACGAAAATTATTTATAGATTCGTTGAAGAGCCACAAAAAATCATTTTACGGTGAGGACCTTTTTTATTTTAGTATTATTATTTTAATATATTAAAACTATTACTGGCTTTGTAAAGAAGACAGAATTAATTCCAGGATTTTTCGGTTTTTTCTTGTTCACAATTTTTGTTTACTACATAACTCATTTACAAACGGATCCTGTAACAAACCGCTCTCGATTTATAATATTCAACAAAGAGCAACAAGCTGTTTTGGCAAAAATAAGTCTTGAAATGGTAAGTCTAAAATTTTACAGTTTAGTATTTACTAAAGAATAATTTTAAGCTTCATGTAATAAGATTAACAAATATGATTAATATAAAGTCTTCATTTTTTTAAGCATTTGGAACAGAATAAAGGGCATATAATTGCCGAAACACATCCTGCTTACCGGAGATTAGTCAAGGTAACTCAAAGATTACTAAATGCGAATAAGGATATACATGCAGTAAGTGACAAATCATGGAGTCTTACAGTCATAGATGGAGATTCGAAAAATGCGTACGTCCTTCCGGTATGCTAAACTAAAAAAAATAATTAATAAAATTTTTCTAAAATTTCTTTGATCAATATGCTTAAAGAATAATAATCTTATTTCAGGGTGGAAATATATTCGTTTTTTTGGGGCTCCTTAATCTGGTGGAAAATGATGATCAGCTTGCCATTATTTTGGCACACGAAATGGCTCACGAAGTTTTGAACCATTCAGTAATTCGACATTAATTACCTTTGTTTGCTAAACTTAATTTCATACACTCTAAAATGAAGATTTGTATTTTCAATAACGAAGTCCGTGCGCAGCTACTTCTTTTTAGTAATTTTGCGTTATAAAATATATTACAAATTGCAGATGGAGCAGGTTTCGAGAGGATTTATATTAGATGTCCTTTTGGCTTTACCAATTACTCTTTTATGGGCGGTTTTTCCAGATTCGGTAGCAGTTATTTTTCAATTACTAGGTCAGTCAATTATCAGCATTCTTCACAGCTTACCTTACAGCAGAGCTTTAGAAAGTGAAGCTGACGACGTGGGTTTAATCATAGCAGCAAAAGTAAGCATTTGATGATAGCAAAAGATTACTCATTATGGAATAAAATAAGAAGAGAAAATAATAAAAATTATTTTGGGTCAGGAGTGCTTAATTTCACATTCTACTATTATTTGATTGCAGGGATGCTTTGATGTTCGAGAAGCTGTAGTTTTTTGGGGCATGATGAGGATGTTAGCAGAAGTAAAAATCGAGAAAGATCCACCCCCTATTTTGTCAACACATCCTGATCATGGAGATCGTGAAAAACATTTAAACGAGATAATGCCACACGCCATTGCCTTGAGAACCAACGTTGGGGTGTGTAGTTGTGTACAAGCTAAAATAAGAAGAAACAAATTCTTATCTAATAATGTATCTATATGTTTTTGGAAATTGTATTCTTCAAAATTTATACTGTTCTTCTTTTACAGTGTTCTTATTTAAGTCCAAGAGATCCGAGAAATAAATTTTACACGCGGACAAAAAAGGATCACGAAATGTACTTCACTCGACGTGGGATTAGTTAGTGATTATCAATTCAAGCTTTGAAAATGTTTGAAAATAATTTAATCTTTCTCTGATGGAGAACGGCATTATTTTCTTAAAGTAATTATAAAAAGAATAATACTGCAGAAGGAAAATGAATTATTTGTACAAATGTATTTAGAGAAATGATCCTTGGGAAGTTTAGGAAAAGTGTTTATAGATTTATTTATTTATCTACCTATGCAATTTTTACTCCCGTTTTTTAAAATACAGAGCCTAGAATGTTACCTTCCATTTAGAAAATATAATTTTTAAAAATAACACTTTCGCATTTTATTGTGTTTCTATTAAACTTCACCTATAAATTCTTTCACGTGATGTGTTTTTTTATACACAGCTTTTAAACAATAGTCGCTAAATATTTTGCTATGTATGGTTAAAAACAATATTTTAATTCAAATATTTTTTATTTTTCATTTAGAGGGGGAACAATCCCCCTTGGTGCCCGCCCTGGCTACGGTCATGGATTATCGACGGCCCTGAGACTGCTCACTGACTTTCTGTTAGAGAAATTCTGCCGTTGGCTGAAATTTGAATCGCGCGCTAAATTTTGACCAATGACTATTTCTCTAGCTGATTGCCAATGTGTGCTGCCATTGGTCAAAATTTGGCGCGCAATTCAAATTTCAGCCAACGGCAGAATTTCTCCAACAGAAAGTGAGCAGTTTCAGGGCCGTCGATA
>CAJFCO010000046.1:2968513-3009695 GCA_904066015.1 Synergus gifuensis | reverse complement strand
GGGGGGGCACCAAGGGGAAGATTTTTCCCCCCTAGAAATGAAAAATAAAAAATGATAAAAAATGGTAAAAATTAAAAAAAATAAATTCTGGAAAATTGTAAGGTAATTTATTTTAACGTTACCTTCTCGGTAACGTTACCGAGAACGGGAATATTACCTAAGTGTGCTTGCGTTGCCAGACTTGCAAGGTCCAACTATTTTTTTATTATAAATATGCAAAAATATTGTTATTGTAATTGTACCAAAGAATAATATCTTTGGTTGTACCATTGTTTCTCATAAATTACCGAACTTTCAAAATTGTAATCTCTATTTTGACGTCTTTAGCAGAAAGTTTGTCTTTCCCTTGACCTCGCCATATGATTGGTTCGCTTCGACAAGTTCAATGGTCGGTGTTCCGTGTTCGTCTCATTGTCTTGTCAACTTCTGTCTTCGTAGTCAGTTCTGGCAAGGACTGAGAAATTGGGTTTTTATTTAGTATTTTGGTTTTCGCGATGTACCAGGAGTCATAAATAAAATTCAGTGATTCTTTTGAAACTTTTTTTTCACTTTTTCGTACCAAGGTTAAAAGCCAGACGTAAAAATGACAACTCGCATCGAAAAGGAGCGTACTAAACAGATTCAAGACAAGTGTCAAAACCTGCTCAATCAAATGCTTCGCGATGAAGACAACAAGTATTGTGTCGACTGTGACGCGAAAGGTTCGTGAACTTTGGTTCTTCTATCAATGTTATTTTGGAAAGAGAAAGTTAAACATCTTTGTACTGAAAAAGTCGACCATTCTTCCCGGCTTTGTTGATTCTTTCGATCCAACGACCTAATTCCCTGACGGGATTTAGGATTATTTTATATAATCCCTTTTGTCAAATCGATTTATGATATTATTATGTCTGCTGATTGCTAAAACTCATAAACATCATCATTGACAGCTATTTAAAAACTTAAGTATAGAATCACGCATTGCACGATATCACGACAATGATTTATTTTTGCAGTAGGGCATTTGTACATTTTGTTTATACATATGGACTTGAGAGCAAAAAAAAAATAATATTTTGGAAAAATGTTATTGATTTTTCTTAAATATATGTTTAGTTTCGTTGAATAGTTTTAAAAAAGAGACTATTCTGTAAGTTTAAATTTAAATTGTTATAAGATAAGAATGATATTTTTTACTTGCATAATCTTGGCAACGTGTTTGACAAGCGTGCTTATCGGTTTCAGAACTGATAAATATGTAAAGTCGCTATTCTTTTTAGAGTAAAAATATTTTTTGTTAAGATTTATTAATTTAAAGTTAGTGAAGAGAGATTCAATATTTTTTTTTATTATTCAGGACCATTGAAATAACAGTAAGTAAACAAATAAACTGAAAAAACATTGTTCCTTTTGATTCCTATCAATCTGCATTTCAAACTATTCTATTTTTTCATCTTAGAAATATTTATTGCAGGACCAAGGTGGGCAAGTTGGAACTTGGGAATATTTTTATGCATTCGCTGTGCTGGAATTCATAGGAATCTCGGCGTTCATATCAGCAAAGTGAAGTCGGTTAATTTAGATACATGGACTCCTGAACAAGTCGTCGTACGTTAAATTTTTTTCAAAACTTACTACTTATTATGTGTTTTTATATCTTCAATATGAATTCACCATTTTTATCATCATATTGTCTCAGGCCAAAAAGAAATTAAATTGTCCTTTCTTGCGTGCTGCGGTGTAATTAACAACATTCATTTCAAATTTGTTGAAATACCGTGCTACGACTTATAAACTTTATGCTGAAAATAAACTTCTTATGGCATTTTTATTCCAATTTTATAGAGCCTTCAGCAAATGGGAAATTCTCGCGCTAGAGCTGTCTATGAAGCAAATCTTCCAGATAGTTTTCGTAGACCTCAGACTGATAGCAGTCTTGAAAGTTTCATTCGAGCGAAATACGAACATAAAAAGTACATTGCTAGAGAATGGGTTCCTCCCCCTCTGCCAAAGGTATAAAAATTATTTTCAAGTAGACTGGAACAATTTCTTTTATTTTACTAACTTTTAATAAACTCAACATTACATACTTAAATTTTAATAAGTTTTTATCGTTTACAGGTAAATTGGGACAAAGAACTAGATGAAGAAGCAGAGAAATTGCGAAAACGCAAAAAGGAAGGTTCCAAATCGAATGCAACGCAAAATCCTTTACCTCCAGTTAAGAAACCAGAAGTAGTTCCTCAGTTGCCGAAACCTAGAAGTTCAGTTAGTCCGAAACCGAACAGAATCAGCAATTCTGGTGGTGGCACTCTCGATCTCCTAGGCCTCGGTATGTTAAACTTTGAAACATTTGGTCTTCAATTATGATAAATATTTTTTGTAGACAAAAATATTATGTTATTTCAACAGGTACCTCAGGAAACGAAAGTAGTGCAAATAGTTCAATTTCTGGCGATGATATTTTCACATCTTTCTTGTCTGCGACACCTTCAAATTCCACGAGTAACGGTGTTACTAGTATAACGGCAACCACGAACAGTGCAGTAGGAAAATCAGAAGAAGAGAGCTTTTTCAATCAAACTGCTCCTTCTACTCAAGACAAAAGCAAAATGACCAAGGACAGTATTTTAGCACTTTATGGCACCCCAAATCATCAACAACAGTCTGCATTCGGAGTTCCTGGTTAGTTTCTAATTTTTCTGTGACTTGTGCATTGCATTATATTCTGATATGTTTAGTAATTGGAAGCTTATTTTTATGATAATATATTTTTCAGGTGGAATGTTTACGCAACAAATTCCAGTGCAGCAGTTTGCTCAACAAAATGTGGGAGCTTTTACTCAGAACAGTTTTTCGAGTCAGCAGATTAATCAACCTTTTCAAATGGGAATACCGCCTGCGAATCAAATGGCTCAAATGTGTATGAATCCGCAAATGAGCAGTATGGGTGCTAATCCAATCGCGATGGGACAACTAAATGGACAAATGAACTCTACAATTAACATGCAGGCTCAAATGGTATTCAAAATTTAATTATTTATATTTGAAAAGTTTGACTTCGATAACTTTTTTCATCTTGAATGTCGGTGACATGTATTAATTGTAAGATTCATTATTTGATTTTAATTTATAGATTAATCCAATTGGGCAAAGTAACACAGCCATTAATAATTCGTGGAGTGGAATGATGGCAACTCCGAATATTTTACCAGCTCCAGGCAGTAATCCGTTTTTTAATTTGCCACCGCAACAGTTACAAAATTCCGGAGTCACACCTCAGGTTTTTTTACAAAATCTTTCAATCAGAATATGTTAAAGAAAAATATATAGAAAATACTATAACTATAACTTCAAATTTGTTTCAGCTCCAGCAACAAATGTCAGGTCTTTCTCTGAACGGACTCGGGTTTCCCGCTGCTGGAAAACCAGCTACCGCAACTTTACCTGGACAAACTCTCTCGATGAATCTCTGGCAGTAACGATGCCTTCGGGTATAGCTAATCCACTAGGCCGTTGATTTATTTGATGTTGTAACTAGTATTTGCAAAACTGTTGTTGAAGCGCATAATTAGAATTCAGCATAAGAAAACTGATTACAACACCAAGGGAGGAACAAGGGACGCTATTTTTTCATTTTCAACGCCTGAAATTGACAGTGAATCTACATAATGATGTATAGAAGCTTTGACAATTTCGTATCACACAGTCGACGAACGCGAGGTGAGATAACAAATACAAATTTTGAATTTTGACACGCTCTCACCTTCGTGATACGTAGATCTCGGTTCTTATCTCCTCATTGTAGGTCTAATGATATTCTTTGCTCATCTCCAGTAGTTTTTTATTTTTAAAATTTTATAAAAAACCTTGAAATACCTTTTTTTAAGATTATTACTTTTTGAAATCTTCTCTAAATTTTTTAAGCTGATTTCGGGTTTTGACTGTTTTAATCTAATCTTAAAGTTTTAAACAATTAAAGGTATGCTTTTATATTTACTGGAGAGAGTAAAGAGCGTAGATAATAAACATAAAGTATATTTAAAAGAAATTAGCTAGGATACTAGATTGCCTATTTTTCTTCGAAACTCTTATGGAAGAGAAGATATTCCTCTAGCTAGTAAATTTGTCGACTGAGTCGTGGTGTGCATGAAATGTTTTTCGGAAATGTTCCTTCACAAACGAACATAAAATTCTGATAATATTTTTCTTATTCGTGCTACCGTTGCAAGCGCGAAACTACGTACGAGAATTGATTTTCCAGACATTTTCACATAAAAATTTAGAAAAAATGAGCCGTAAACTGTGAATGATTTAACTTCTAGTATCTTGATTATTCGACTAAACATATATTTAAATTTCTTAAATAGATTTTAAATCTGTGAAATTTATTCAAATTTCTTCAAAGTATTTTTATTTAACCTTATAAATTATAGGATTTGATGGTAGAAACGAAAGTGTTTAATTTAAAGACTAGTGTCTGTTGCGAGAGTCAGATTTTAACATAAGCCCAGTATTTTTCATTTGAGGCTTTTTTTTAGATTTAAATGTGTATTTTTTAATTTGCATCAAATTGAGGTATGATTTTCACTGTTCAATACTGAGAAAACCGTCCAAACGTCAAGTCCCGTAAATATTGGAAAGGAACGTAAAACTGACAATAATTTGTCTACAATCTGTATTTCTATAATTCTAGTTACAATTGGACCAGTGACTTAAAAGGCATTTGCGAAAAGCTTTTCGGAGACGAGATATATTTTCTTTTCTTTTGAAAACAAAAAATCAAACCATCGAGGGCCTCCAAAAGAATTTTCGGAAACGCACAACGCGTAGATTTTAAAGATGAGAGATAGCAAGATTCATAAAAAAATATATTTCATGAAATTGATGAAATATACTGAATACTTATTTAGTAAATTTTTTTTTAGTTGTCATTTTTACTTCGCTCGAGCACATCTTCCTAAAATCTAATTATTCTCAGTAAAAGTAAAAATTGTAAAGAAAATCATGTTTTAAAACTGAAAATATTCTGGAAGTGAATTATCATTTTCTTGAATCATAAAAAGTCGCTTAAATAAACATTTTAATTTTCATTAAAAAATTTTAGAAATATTTAATGTTTTGTCTAGGAAAAAAGTGCAATGTAGAAATCGAATCTGTTTTAATTTATTTTTTGGAAAGTGTCGTCTCTATTTTTTTCTTTTTCTATTTTCTTATCATATTTAAACATAAGTTTGTTATCACACCTAGTTGTTCAAAAGAAATTTGATCGTAAAGAGCTTACTCTATAATTAAATTGAAATAACTTTTCAGAGTACATTTCCCGAGCGATCGGTTTATTTTTTAAGATACGCACGAGTTTTATTTTCACGTTCTAATTCATAGACTAGATTTTACGTGAGGCACACGATTATTCTTATTTCTTGCTTATACATAATTAAAACTTGATGTCTAATTTGGCACATTGCAGAAGTTTCTCGCACATAGCCGAATTAGTGGTTCTCAACCTCGAAAATGTAGTAGTATTTTTAATTACCATACCCAATGCATTTATTAGCTCTGAAATGTACAATGACGATTGTGCAGTGTGCTGTACAGTGTTAAAAAAGTGCGCGTGAAGAAATATATATAATTGATATGTAAATTTCGGTTTCATTAATTTTTCAAATACCTGGTTGTCACTGAGAGATAATTTTAATTTCTCTAAATAATTTATCCATTACCTCTTGTCTGAAAATCCTGTGGAATTTAAAAGAATATGTTTGTTAAAATCCCTTTAAACTGAGAATGTTATTAAATATTTTGAATTTCGCGGCATTCTTCCACGTAACGAATTTGACCAATCATATTTATCGGAAGTCGCCATGTTTTTTCATTCCTCACCTAAAATTTAATTTCCTCTACATATTGACTTGTTCAACCAATGAGAATATCATTTACATCAGAATAAGCTTTCTGATTCGTTAAAGTTACATTGGAAATTATAGTTTACGCCATTTACGCCGGAAATTGGCAAAAGCCACGAGGCACAGCCACAGCATCGACTCCAATCGACTCTTGCTTCCATTTCTCGGCGACACTCTCTTTCGTTCGTTACCTAAGCGAAACACGTGCGTTCACTAAAAATCATGGATAAACCCGTCGTTTTGGCACGCGTAATCAAAGTTTTGGGTCGCACTGGATCCCAGGGACAGTGTACCCAAGTAAAAGTCGAGTTTTTGGGTGAACAAAACCGTCAAATCATCAGAAACGTGAAAGGCCCAGTCCGAGATGGCGATCTCCTAACCCTTCTGGAGTCTGAACGTGAAGCTAGAAGATTACGATGAGGCGCTTTTAATCATCTAATAAACACAAAAACTCCCATTCCGAAAGAAAATTATGGTAAGTTCAAAATTTAATACTATGTTTTACTTTTTTTTTTGAACATGCTTTTCGGTTTTCAGTTTTGAAGTGAGCTTTCAAATTCTATTGCAAATTTCAAACCAAATTGCCATTTGTGGTGATTAAATCATTAAACTCAAAGCATTTTTCATGTTATATTATTTTAATAAGTTCTTTGAGATATTTTTCTGTCTAGGAATGAATGTTGAGTTTGAAAGTCATGTTTGCCTTCTTATAGTGCACTGAAAATAGTGATTTTATTCATAATTTGCTGTTTTGTATACAAAACGTGTTTCATTTTCTTCAATTGTAGGGATACTTTATAGTTCAATGTCGTATTTGAAACATACACTTTACTTGTTTTTTTTATTTAAGGAAGTTTTCAAAAGATATTTGAAAAAAAACTTCCATAAGAATATGTCAAACAAGATTGCAAGGTGAAAGCATTTTGCATGGAGAAAATTCAAGTATTTTAACCTTTGAGTACACGATTAACAATCTGATTTTAACCGATTATTTTAACGAAAAAAAAAAAAAATAAATAAATCTTTTTATTTTAATGTTTCAGCTACCAGTACCAAATATCTTTGCATTTTCTTTCGGAATGGAAGGAAAGCAGTTACCTGCAGTGGGAATTCTAGATATGTAAATCTGTTGAAGATCTTCGATGCTCCATTTCTCTACGATAATCTTCAAAAAAATTTGGTATTAATCCTGTAATAAATTTCACTGAATATGAAGAATAAACATTTGTTGGTAACCCGCCAATTTTTTACATTTTAATTGTTTCTTAAAAACACATTCATGAAATTAAAGCTTTAGCTTTTTAATTACAGAAGCTTCCCTGTAGACAATTTGTAAATAGAAGTCTTAAGTTTCTAAGGTTACTTTTTTTAAAAAAAAGAAAAGAAAAAGGATTCAGTTTAAGAAAAAAAAAAAAAAAACGATATGTATTTTATGTACATAGTATTAAGAAGTACAAAAGGATTTAGTTCAGCGTTAGACATAGAACTATCATGAAGTAAAAATCATGAGTTTTCATTAGTCAATTGAATAGGAAAAGTCCTAAGTTATTTACATTCTGCAAAACATCCTCGAACATTATATATAATGTTTCATCAAAATGTAACTGTAATCGATGAAATCCGATATAAGTAAAATTGTAAATCTAATTAATAATATCTATAGAAAACTCTCACGAGAGTGTTCAGTCATATTCTTCGACGTTTTGGAGGCGGCGTATCACATGGACTAGAAGATACTTTTGATGAACTGTCGGTACTTTGTCTCGTTGGTCTTTTCGGGACTCTCTTTGGACCTTCACGACTTGATTCTGATTCCTTACGTTCCTTTTTAATGATTACAGCTGCAATTCAAGAAAAAAGTACAAAATATTGAACAGAATTACGACGGCATATTATTATTCAAAACTTTTAGATTCCACGGTAGTGGAATTTAAAATTAACATGTACAAATTTAATACTTGATTCTTCTTGATCGTCTTTTCCCTTTAATCTTCCTTTTGTGACAGTTTTCTGCTCTTTTTTCACGTCCTTGACTTCCCTCTGTTTTTCTTTTTTAATTTCTGGTTCCTTGACTATCTTTTTAACTTCTTCTTTCTTTTTTTCTACTTCTTTTGGCGTTTTCGGTTCTCGAGCTATGACTTCCTTTTTTACGGGTTCCTTTACTTCCTTCTCCTTTTTGATTTCTTTTTTGAGTTCTTTCTCTTCTTTTATTTTTGCCTCTTGTTCATCCTGGCGATATTTAATCATGTCTTGGAATTCCAAATCGGGAAGAGTGAAATCTACTTCGTTACTAGGAAATGGGAAATCTTCCATATCGTCCTGAAATTTAGAGATTTATACTTAGCATAATTTTCAATCAATCAACGCTTTAAATACTTCACTAAACAAAATGCATTTATCAAATCAAATACAGTAGTTTCAGAATCCACAAATTAAAGAGTAATAAACTAGAGTGATATATTTGATTGAGAAATAATAGAAAAAGATCAACATACCAGAACCATCAAATCGTACATAGATTCCAAATGATCCCAAATCGTTTTCAGGGACACGTCCTTCTTAATAGCGGCCCGAAATTTCTCCCAGATGCAAACCATGTGGAAATATTTGTTTACACCTACAAACCGACAATGAAATTACTCTTCATATGTATTGATTTTTTATTGTTTTTACATATAGAAGCATGAAATGAAAACATAACCTACAAAACTTTGGTATAAAAGAGAACATAAAATGTATTCCTTACCAACAGGTTTATGTCCATTCATAGCAAAGAATAGTTGTATTTCATTTTCCACGTTCCACTCGATTTCTTCGGTGGAATCTACCTGTTTTTCCTTGACAGCCATTCTGATTCTAAACAATTAAAACGTCAAACGAAAACCACACTATTGTTTTACACAAGCGAAGCTTAATCACTTATCAGTGAGCATCAGTGAGCTTAACACAAAAGCACGAAAAACACAAGCCGCCCCCACCCCCCTTGATTCTTCTAGAGTCTCTAAAATGAAGAGCATATTATGCATCCATTCTCATTGGTACAGAACAAAAATGTTTGCGTATGTAAAGAAATTGGAATATTGTTTATTTTAGTTGTATTGTAGGTATGTATAAATATGTGGAGATTGTTTAGGGTTTAATAGTTCTGTAGCAAATTTATAATTTTAATCAAAAGAATAAGTAATTTTTTCTTGGGATAAAAGCAAATTTCACTTGCGACATTCATTTTGATTTGAAATTTGAAAGATTTGAAATTCCCGCCAAGTTAGATGGCAGCACCTCTCAATCAACCAGTATTACCAAGACCAACCACAGCTGATACATACCAACCGCAGCTGCAGTTCATTTCGGAGTTCGATACCGTTAGGGTAGGTTATGTATTTTCTATTTTCTGGCGGGTTCTCTCGACATGCGTTTTGTCAAATTGCATAATCTTTTTTTCGCGATTTTTAAATTAAATCGGGTGTTTCAGTGCAATACGCAAATTTCCAAGTGCTTTAAAGACAGTGAATCTCCCTGTAATTGCAGTGCTGTGCCTCTTTAATTCAAAAAGAGACTTGGAAAACTGTAAGTGTTGCGCACTCTTTTTATATTTTCTCAAATCTCCACTGTCACTTTTTAGAATAAATACTTTCTTTTTCCCGGAACAATTATGTATAAACATCATTCCTGCAATCGAGAAATCGTATCCAGTTTATTTTACAAAGTGCATTTTTACGATCTCAAAATTAAAATTCTAAAATGCGGTGGAGATTTGAATCATTCTATAGCAATTATTATTTTCTTAATGCTCCAACAGCTTTAAGTACAAATTTAAATATTCAGGATATGGCACTAATAACAAATATTTGGTTTATACATAATGAACTTGCATAGGTCTTTTTTTATTTTATACAAATTCTCAATTTTTAATCTATACAGAGAAAAACACGCAATGTGATGTAGAATGTATTTTGTAAATACATTTTAGAGTTTGTAGAACATAGTTGCAACACAAAAAATTCTTACCGAAAAAATTACAGTAATTCACAATCTAGGTAGAGTTGAGCAAAGGTTCCTATAAAACGTTCAGTATATGAAACATCGTTCTTAAAGAAAATATATTCTTCTCTCTAAAATGTATACTTTTCTCTATTATGCACTTGTACATTTTAGAGAGCGGATACATTTTTACTGAAGTTTATGTAAATTCATACATTTCCAGTGACTAGATTTTACATTTGATATTGATTTTTGGTTTCGAATACATTTTTTATAAGTCCGCATACCCTTATAATAGACTCTTTAAATCTATCAATTGACTAGGATATTTGACTTTAATATTGGATTGAATCGTATAATATACTATATTTATACACATGAAAAACAACGTGAATGCATTTTATGGACGACCATAGTGCTACTTAGACTCTAATAATTAAATTAATATAGTTTAAAATTTTCGAAACAGAATTAACGAAATATCTAATTACATTTTGGTGATAACAACGAATATTCAATAAAGATTCTTGAGAATTGGCGTGAGAGATTGATGATGAGATTTTCGATTTTTCTTTGATTTTGGATTGTATCACTTTCCCTTGGAAGTTGTGGTGGCAGTCGTGATAATGCTTTTACTTTCAGTTTCATTGCCACTTCCGGCACCAATTTTAGGGGGACTTCGAGATGAGGAACGACGCGAATCTTGAGATGGGCCGCTACTACAATTTGCGTGATGGCCTCCAGCTTCCCAATCTCGATGTTGACAAAAAGAGCCGCAATATCTTGCGATTCCACAACCACCACAAGTTTCTAAAGCTGGTCGGCCGCAATTCCAACACCCCTGAAAAATTCAAAATAATAAGCTTCCAGAAACAGTAATAGGGCTTGCTTGCAATAAATAATTATGAAAAGTTCTTACAGAACTTACAACACTTGTAAGATGAGGATCCTTTTCATCTTCATTGGGTAAAGAAGCTGTACAACCAGTATTTGGAGTACTAGCAGCCCTGGAAGTTGTTTCCGCTGTAGTAGCAGATCCATGACTTGCCACTCGAACAAAAGGACTTTGTCGCAGAGCTTCAGGGTGTCTTTGAGATAAGGGCAAATCCAGAAACCGATGAACCCTCAGCCTTTCTGTAGCTCTGGACTCTGCAACTGCAACTGCCACTGCTCGTTGAACCTCTGCAACTGCTGCTCTTTTCACTTCCTGCACAGCTTCCTCTGAAAGATAAACCATTTTAATATTTCTTCAATATTCAGCCTATTTTCCTTATTCCTTGAAACTCACCAGCTCTTCTTTTAACTTCAGCAACTCTGTCTTCAGTAGCCCGAATCGTTTGTGCTACAATTTCCCCAGACAATCTTTTCAGACTTCCGTCTCGGTCACTTGTTGAAGATTCTTGGGCTCCATTCGTAGAGGAAGGATTGCTAGTGCCACTTCCGTTTTGAGAAGGCAGAACTGCGGATTGAGGAGCAGATGCAGGACTGATACACCCCCTCCTCTGAAGAATTGCCACGGCTCTTTTTGTTTTCTCCACCATGCCTAGAATACAGTTCAGCATGACGTAGATGTTTTTCCACTCGTCATCAAGACTAGACCCATTTTGCATCTGTCCACTGGAGCTGTGACCTGTCGCTGGTTGATGTTGTGGGAGATGTGGAGGTCCGAAGGAATTTAGCTGGTTGATTTGTACAAGGTTGGGTAAAACACTTGACCCATGACTTTGAGAATGTGCATGGCTTTGAATCGAACCACCGGAGGAATGAAGTGGGTGGTACCAGCAATATGAGGGATCGGATTGTTGTTGGTGATGGTTACTCCACTGACTTGTTGAGCGCTTTCCATAAATTGAACTGTCGTCGTGGATTCCGTTTTCGTAATATCTAGAAAAAATGATTTAACAATTAGAATTTTAAAGACCTGGAAAAGGTCTGAATTTTTTAAACTGATGTAATGACCCTGTAATGGTAGATTTTGTCCTAGAGTGAAAATCAATTTTAACTTGGAATTAAATATGGTGTTAAATTAGCAGTGAACATTTCTCACAGCACTTGAATTGGAAAATTAGTGGAATCCCAAGTATGTCGTGGAACGCGAACATAAAGTAGCACAGGTGCAGGATGGGTTTACGTTCAGAAACGTGAGTTTCAGACATGTAGTAGTGTGCGGTATATTAGCAGGGTGCCGATAGGTACTCGAGGCAAGTTTGCAGCGGGGGAGAATGAAAAGGTGTGTGGGGTGATATATGGAAACGTCAGTAACAGACATCGACAGGCTTCGCATTGGTGAAGCCGTTCTACGTTTTGTCGCCTTCGCCTCGCCTCATCGCCTCCGATGCAGATTCTGATCGAAAACACATGCAACTCCCTCTCTATTTTGTATGCAGTTGTACTTTCGCGAAAATCACTTCTGATTTATTTCATCAACGTGAAACTTTTTAAATTGGGTTCACATACATCTCGTCAAATAAAGCTGAAAATTCCTGTACAGGAACCCTTGACGGTTCCTCTACAGAAAATTGGCGAGGAAACCTTTGGGGAATATTTAATTTCAATGAATATTTGATTTTTGGATGTGGAGTTCCCCTTATGTTACGTATTTTGTAATCGATAAGCGGTACAAGAATATTTGTGTGTGTTCAGTTTTGAGTTAAGAGGCAATATAGACGTAAATTTTGCGATAGTTCTGTGGTATTCGGTACAGATATAAAATCGCTTCGCTCGTAAATTACGACGGTCGCAATGGCGCAAAAGACCGGTAAGAGTCTTTTGCTCGGGCAATAACTCATGTAGAACGGACACCACGCACCTGTGCGAACACTCGTGCCGAGTATATTTGCCAAACCACAAAGTGTCCAGCTTAGAAAAATCTTGGCCAGCAGCCTGTGAGGCTTTAACACCACCCACAATTCACATAAAGTATCGCAAGCAATTTTTCAGAATAAAATATTGTAATAATAATTCGCTCCTTCCAAAATTTGAGCTCTTATTTTCTTGGTTTCAAGGAAACTTTATTTTTTCCGCAAGTTCTTGAGCTTTTCTTTTGGAAATCAGAAATAGAAAGACGTGTTTTTTTCTTCTCATAACTGTCGGCTAACAATAAGCCATTATAATTATAAGTGGAGTCAATTTGTCGCTTTGTCGGACTGTACGGACTCTTACTACATAAGTAGTAAGGAGTCTGTGGATATTTAATTTAATTGCAATTGCGCTTTAATATACTCATATCTTAAATAATTCTTTTTTTTAAGTAATGGAATAATTATGCTGTTTTACAATCACCCTTAGGTGGAAATTAATTAAACGAGCTTACGGTGTGTCTGAAGCTCGTCGCTTAGTTGGATGAGATGTTCCAGAATAATGATGGAGATTTCCAGCATTATTTGGGTGCTGAGTACCACCGAGACTTGGATTTGAATTTGAACGTAGTCCGTATTGTGCTGAACCACTTGCACTTCCATTTCCAACATTATCTCCGAAAAGCTCTACAGATTCTCCTGAAGGAGCTAATCCCACAGCTTCCAGAACTGCTGATTCGTTCGAACGCAAGTACTGAACGCAGGTCTGAAAAATCAAATTCAGTATTAATTAATTTCTGATAGAAACAGCGAAAAAGTGTTTATGTAAAATAATTTTTTAATTTAATGAAAGTTTCTTGTTTAAGAGTGTTGGAGTCAAGTCCTAATCTAAAAATTCGATTTCTAATTCAAATATTTTTTAAGTAAAATGAAAATATTCAGTTTTTAAGTTAGATTTTGAATTCTTCGTTTTATTCAAAAAGTATCGAAATTAAATATTATTTCGCTCTGTATGCAGTCTTATATTTGAAAAAAGATTAGCGTTACAGAGCTAACAAAATATTTATCTATATTTTTCGTTAAATGAAATGTAGAATGAAATTTGGAGCTTAACACTTGGGTCCAACGCCCTTAATGAGAGTACATTTTTCTTATATTGATTTAAATTCCGTGACCAGGTTGCAAATTTACATTCATCAGAATCGGGAATAAGATTAATGTTTTTATGAATTGCCTCGCGAATTTTCTCATAAGTTTCACAATTTCTTTTTCTTCTTTTGAAGGTGACACAGCTTCAACACTTGTCGCCTGTGCCTTACGTGCAAAGTCCTTTGCACCAGCTGGTTAATTTTCGCGCCTGGTTCCTTTATCGTCCCTTCCTTTGCTTGTATTTGCGAGCTGCTAGCTCGTTTCTTAATACCCGCTTGCTCCGACAGCACAGGATTTATCGTTTCTAATTGAATATTGGTTCTAGCCCGACTGGCAATTAAATATTATTGTCGATCGATAAACACTGACCGGCGAGACATAAAACGACCCTTGACGACGCCCTTCATAAAAATTTTCCATAAATATCCTTCTTTAATGTAAATCTATTCAATTTCAATTCCTTGAATCTGAATCTAAATCTGGCTTCTCTTCCTTTTAATTTAAAACTGATATATTTTCTTGGTTGAAAAATGGATTGAGTTTCCTTGAGAAATATAAATATTCCAATATATGTCATTGAAAGTCCTGTACATGTAATAAAGTGGTACGAGTTTCCTATTTCGACACAGGAGGTCGATCCGGATGCGTAGGTGCGCGGGGAGGAAAATGTAAATTCTCACTATTAATTTGCAATTCGTTATCTCTCGGTTCTCGATTCTCCTCTGAGACAGGCAACAGCTGGAGATCGTTCTATAGTTCGAAATATAACTCTCGGTACTTTCTTGCCATTTTGGCATTGTGTGCACCGGCTACGAGAAAAATAAGAAGATACCATTGCCATTTTTCTTTTCCTACACCATGCATCTTTTTGCTGAGAAAATTTTTTAGTGAAATATCTAGTCTCGAATTTTCTTACGAATAAATGAGTATCGTGTATTCTAATTGTATTCTGATCGAGTTATTTTAATTGCTTTTGCAATTGTTAATTTTCCTAAAATTGAGGAGGAAGTTAGAAATAATCGGAATACGGAAGGGTTAATTTAGTCCGACTAATGTAATCGGTAAACCAAAACGTGTTTCTGTCCAACGATACAAGTCTCTCGGTTTACAAATGTAGATTTATGGTGACAGAGTATAAGCTAGGACTAAATTAGCTGATCAATATTCCATCTACAATGAAAATTTCTCTGTCAATTTGAAGCGAAAAATGTAAAAATTGTGAGAATAGAGTATTTTTCAGATCAGAAATATGTTTGTATGAAGTATAGATGTGATAAGTTGAATGTTGTCGAAGCAAACAAAAACGATTTTATATATATTCTTTTTTTTAAAGTATAAATTTTGTTGGTTTGCTATCTAACAGAGACGAATAAAGTTTGGTAAACTCGAGTTCGTGATCACATCTGCCTGGGAAATTAAAACAGGCTGACATCTGCTGGTTAGGAGTGTTCTGTTGATTTTACTTCCTTCTCTTATTTTGTCTATAACGATAGAAATTTACGTAACTGTGGTGAGTTGTATTGTTCTTTACGAGAAATAAACCACCCAAAGTACGTCGATTTGTGGAAGGGAAGTTAATACTAAAATCGGATTCTACAATTTTGTGGAAATACTTAATCGACTTTCAATAAACTGAATTGATCGAAAACTTGCTTTTTAAAAGCTTAATATCCTCTTAAATTTTCCAGTTTTACGTGAAATTTCTTATCATTTTTTGAAAATATATATCTGGGAAGAGGGTTATTTGTATTTGTTTGAACATAACATATAGAAGCTTCTCGTTGCAGCATGCTGTACTTTCAGGGTAATGATTTACGACCATAGTTACCACAATACTCCCTCATGGGTCACCTCACATTATTGTTTTCGTAAACTGAACCCTTTTCTCTAAGGCAAGTATCATAAAACGAGTAAAAAAATCTTATAAAAATTTTAATGCTCTTGGCTGATTTATCTGCGAATCGAAAAAATTGTGATATTTCACCTGATTATTTATTCTGGCAATAGAACTTAAATCCTTCTGCAAAGAAGGCATGGTATGTTTCAGGTACGGGAGAACAAATCCCCTGAGAGGAAAATTTGTAGCCTCTTGTAGAGCGGAATGAAATTCCTCAGCTGACATAGCGCCACTCTAAAATCAAAGAAACGTAAAGTTATGTAAATTTCGGTCATCACATAAAACTCATTCAATTTTATTTCATCTCTTATTTCTAACACACACATATATATATATATATATATATATATATATCGATAAAGAAATACAAACATTTAATTTAAAATTTTGGTATCCCGCAAAACGTAAAATTTGACGATTTAATCGTAAATGCCCGACGATAAAAATATAAAAGTCTCTTTTATTTAATGGGACGCAACAACATTTTGATGTTGCGATCACACTGCAATATATACAGTTTGGTTTGGCACTCAGAGTCCGTATATGTTTCACTGGTGCACTAAATTGCAATTTTAGCGCAAGATAACTATACTAACTTTATAACTTTATACTTTATAACTATACTAACATAGAGTGACGTTATGTGATGATAGGCGCAGAAAATCTAAACCTCTATCCATCCCATAAAGAGAGTTTATACCAGGCAATTTGTTCCATAATTGGTTTCGAAATGTGCATTCTGTTTTCCGGAAAATGGTAAAAGTTTCCAGCTAGAAATCTATACGGAGTTTAATTGGGAAGCTCTACATATTTTAAATTAGAAATATGAAATTTCATTTTACCAATAATCCAAGAACGAGACTCCGCACAGTGTCTCCTGTATCAGAAGAAATATCCGTGGCAAATTGAACCAGAGTTCCCAGAAGTCTCTTCAGCTTCCCATGCCCAGAAAAAATTGTGGAAATGGATTTTGATCCGCCGTTCGATATTCCATTTCCTTCTCTATTGTTTCCGGTTTCGTCCAACTTGCAAGAGACCTCATCGGTCTCATTTTTAAGGGGATGAGATGACAAAGGACTGTCATTGTCTGACGACCTTGAACCAATTTTGTACTCGGATCGAAGACCATTACTTGTTTGATGAGTCTTCTGATGAGGAGAGGACAGTCGATTTTCACCTGCAGGATCAGAATTGTTTTCTTCTCTGACACTAGGCTTTTCTCTCGACGAGCTGATTGACGTTGAAATAACTGAAAACAAAAATCTTTTTTCCGTTTTCAAGAAACGCCTTACGATTGCAGAGCTTTCAAATCCGAATCTTAAAAAATTGCATTTTTTATACCTATATAATTACAACTACCTGGAATTACAGCTCATGCTGAAATACTGGCATGTTTTAGAAGATTCGTATTTTGAAATGTCAATATTTCGGATTAAAGTTGGTTGATATGAATTTATTCATTCACTGGAGTCAAGGACGATGTCTGATATGTGGTTGATAGATATCTATACATGTGGGAGAGAGTACACACAATAGCCTGTCCTCGCACGGTTGTATGCAACGGATAACATGCAATTACAGGTCGTGTCATCCACCTTGTCTTGCTCCCATTCTACTCTCTGTTATCTCACGAAATACCTCGGGCCTTATGCGTAGGGAAACTAATAAAATGACGAAACGGAACTGCCGATAACCCAGTACATATTGCAAAAGCCAACGCATTTACAGACCTTCAGAGTTGTTTATGATCTCCCTCAATTTCTCAATTACACCTGATGCTGGAGCCATCAAATTCTAATTGTGAGCCCGGATCAAGTAATCAATTTCATTCTCTTCGAAATTGAATTTTGAAGTATATTCCACATCTTTCAAGAGATTTGTTTCTCTTTGTTATTTGAGTGACTGTTTTTCGTTGAAGAATTAGATTAATTTTTAGAAAAATTTTTCTATTATAAATTGAAAGTCGATTGACAAGTTTCATTCACCTGTAAGCATCAGCATAAGTGAAGCTATAGGCATCCAACAAGTGCGAGGGAAGGGTGGTGCCACTGTGTCACTACCACCTGACGCCATTCGCCAGTGGGTAATTACCTGTACCTGAACTTCAACAAACTAAACTACCTTAAAGGCTTTTGGAATATGACAGAGCACTCTACCCTTCTATCTTGAAATTCCGCACTTAATAACAATATCATATTCAAATTCTATTCAGCTACATGAAATATTATAGTTTTCATCAGATTCCTAGAATTTATGAATCCTGAATAAACAATAGGTTTTATATTCTACATGATGCGCATTTTCCTTTGATGAAGCTAGTTTTCATCGAGTTCAACAGTATCCTGGTACCCACTTTCTGCGGGTACCCTTTCAAATCTATCTAGAATATTGAAATGATATTGAAATGATATTGAAATGATATCTAGCATCTGCTAACCATTCAAGTTCAAATCTCGAATATGAAATCAATGAGCAATAACAATGTCCAGTTATCAATCTCTCCTAATAATAAAAAAAAACACTAAATTAAAAAAAGTGATCATCCCCGTTTTTCTAAACTCAGCGACAAATTTTAAAGGTGTTCTGGGAGGTGACGGTAATGGTACCGCTTGCTACTGCTGCTGATGTCGCTATCCCTTCGACCAGCTGTTACTTCCTGGAATGGTTCTCAACTCTTGATAATGGCTCGCCTAGTTGCATTTTGTCATAAGCACGTGATATTTTACGAGCTTACGTGGTTTAACCTTTCCAGGGACGTGGGCTGGTTCTCCACCACCTGATCCAATCTGCCCGAGAAGCAAACAATATTGAGGAACGGGGATGCAAAAAGCATACTTTGATCGATCAATTCGAGAACCACTGCAGAAAGTAAGTACAGTGGAAGTCAGCTGTCGCCTCCTAATTGCCGGGACAATGCAACAGATGGCTTTGATCGCAATCCCTTCCCGATCCAACCTTTTCCACCCACCTTCCCTCTATAAAATATATATCTCGCTTCCTCTCTGTCGATACCTTTTCTCTCACTTTTATCCATTCTCTTTATATCTATTGTCTCTAACAACTGGTTATCTAACAGTGAACTGATTCGAATCTTCTCTCATGCCGGTGATACATTTAAAAGATATACATACTAAAAAAAATATATACATATTTAAAATAATACATTCTCTGATGAGAATGTAAAAAATAATTCGCCCAGGAAATCGTCTCAATCCTTCTAAAATTTGTACTACTTTTCCAGGGGATGAAAGCTGCTTTTGGGAAGGGATTTTCGTTGGTTACGGGAAGTCCGCGCGGTGGTTTTCTTGGTCCTGCCGAGAACGGATAACGTGGAAACGATTTTCGTCGTAAGCATGTCGCAACTCCCAGACTATCGCGAAATACCTATGCCGCCGGCTCGAGAATTCCGGATATGATATCAGCCGGGAACAGAATCCCGCTGGAAGTGTTGGACGTGCCTTATCGCATCTGGACCAGGCAGTCAGGCAACACACGAACCCACCTAACCAGCTACCAGTCTGAACCAGTCGGCTTTCAGCTCTACTCTACTCATCTACTACTGACTGCCTCCCTGCTTCTCTGCTTGCAGGAGATTTTCTCGCCACCCTCCACATCCTGCGATCGCAATTCCCGCCAAACCCACACATACGCACACAAATAACCCACTTCAGAGCCAATGCAAAATCACATGCTTATCCTTATCCACAGTCGTGCAGCTTCCCAAACAGAGGATGCAAAACAAAAGTTATGGACTCTGATATTGAGAGGAGTCCATAATATTTTTTTGATCAAGTATTAAGCTTTGAAAATGAATTCATCTGCACAATCTTTGAATAAGGAATTAGTACAATGAATTTTAAGTACAGGAATTATCAACAATTTGAAATGAAGAGCGTTGAAATTTCCTTGAATGTACAAAAAAAGTACTGCACGTGTGGATGTGGGAGAGAAAGAAGCGCAGGAAGTGTCGCACCGGAAGTGCGAAAAGAAGGGACCTAGACTGGGCCAACGAGTCCGAATGTGAGGGGTTTTGTATGAACCAAAGTAGCTGCGGGTTCTCTTCGTCCAGATAACCGATTCTGGACTAAATGCACGATTTTAGCAGAGCACACCCGATCACCAGCTATACGGGTACCATCATATAATCCTCCAAACTATAATATACATCCTACGGAACAGAAAGCTGCTGCAAATTTTCTTCACTTTTAAAAGAAAGAAATCTTTGTAAAAATGTAAAGTACTTTGTAAAGTACTTAATTAATTCTTAGTTTTCAAGAACCAACATTTAATTAATTTTATTTGACATTTCAAATTTTCCGAAGCACAGGCTCTTTTACGTTTCTACTTTAAAAATAATTCCAGAAACTAAACTCACCCTTTGATTTCGACTTGAGGTCAAGATCGATGGGGTAGGGTTCCGTGTTGTTGTTAGTACTGAGATTCAATTTAAGAGTGGGTGGCTGGCAAATTAAGGGGGTTGGTTGCAAGGTGCTAGTCGTTGAAGGAGATGCGATCGTCAGGGCTGAAGGAGTGCCTAAAGTGGTCACTGTTGCGGTATTGTTGGTTGACAGAGTTGAATTTAAGTCTGTGGTGACCGTGATAGTAGCAATGGTTGTGGTTGCTGTTGACGTAGATGTAGATGACCCTGTTTTCTGTTGAGTGCTGCAGCATTCTTCTTTTTCTTCCTTCACTTTGATCTTCTGGAAGGCAGTGCTCGTTGCCACTCCACTTTCCACTTTCATGCTCACTAGTTACTGCCTAGAATAAACAGAAAAGTACAAAATTTAACATTTTTTATTGTGAAATTTTATTTTATGAAATGCAAATTAAAAAAAAGTTTTAGCTTTATTTCATTTGCAGTGCTTTTCTTCCATGAGAATGACGTACGAGTCTAATGTGTCTCATCTAAATTGTATTACCGCCGAGAACGATACGGGAAAGAGTATACGCGACAGACGTGCGATGCGCACAACTCGAATTTGATTGATTCCATTTCCCAGTGGAAGCCACATATTTCGCCTACGTGCTCGGAATGACTTACACTGGTTGTGCATACCGATTGCTGTTTTAACGAAACACTTCCCATTAGTTTTACGAACCCGCGAGCAGAGAGCTTAATTACACCTGACGTGAATTCATCCACCGTAAAATCAAACCGCAAAATTTGCAGGTATTGCGATTCGAGGGAATTGGAAAAATTGGCAGAAGTAATTGTTTTATTTCGGAAATAGTTGATAGTTAAACTCTCTTTTTAAATTACTTTCAATAATGAAGTCGTGCTGTTGGTGAAATGACATGGCATTACGCGAGTGCACCGTCTGTTTTGCACTCAAGAGACAGTCGACGAAAGTCACGTGCATTGATTATTGCTGGCTGTTCTCAGTTTTATCTCAAATTACTGAGATGAAGCAGAAGGGAAGTGGTTCAAGAGGCCGACGAAAGGCGAAATTAAGACCTGAAGAAAGTGAAATTAATTAAGGAGCTGCCAGACTCATCTTCTAAAGAGGATAATTTAAAATCCCTTTCTAGAAGAAAAATTATAATGAAAAAAAAATTGTATCACATTTACTCGCGGAATCTTAATAATGCACTGATAAAAAAGTTTTTTTGTAAAAGCTTAAATGATCAATCTTCAACTTTAAATCAATCTTAACTCTTACGTTGTCAAAGTTTTTTTGGTACCTTGTTGCTGTCAACGGGGGTCTGTGAGACCCAAGGGGTTTTTTTAAAGTTACAACTTTGCAGCAAATTAATGAAATGTTAATTTCTTTTGAGTCTAACAGACCCCCAATAACAGAGAAAGGGGTTAAATCATATGTTCCACTCGTCGTACGCATATGTCTGACCAATACCCGCACGAACTACTTAAAACTTCTTCTTTTGATTAAAATCGATGGAAGATCGAAATTAACAATGTTTTAATTATTAATCAAGTTAATTTCAGTGAATTTCACTGTAACATCAGTTAATCTTGTTGTAAAAAAACTTATCTTTAGATAATTGAACTGTTTTTTCCTTTGATATTCAATTGTGAAAAGCAAATGGAAAGCTCTCATCATTCCTTAAGACGCTTAGTTAAGTAAACATACTGAAAATGATATACGTGCTTCTGCAGAATATCTGGAGCTTTCACAGACGCGTACTAACACCAACTTACACGTACAGTTAGTTTAAGGTTTAAAATAAATTGCTCATTTTTTAAGCCTTTTAGATTAAAATTTTGTATTCTTATGATCTCGAAATCTAAATTAGTAAGAAGTTACTCATGAGATAAGCTTTTTTGACATGTTATTTTTATAATTATAAAACCCAAAAGTAAGTCACGAAATATAGAGACAATGTCAAATCAACACTTCAGCTTTCACAGCTGGACGCAAGCCTTTCTGATGTAAAGTAGTAGTCTTTCTTATCAATCTTTTCATAACAATAAAATTATTGTTTATTATTATTATCTTATCATAATATAACTTCATATTTTTCAAATTCGGAATTCTCATCTTTAAATATTCATCAATTTTAAACCCAAAACTTCATCTAAATATCTTAATATTTTAGAGAATATATACAGAATATGCATAATATATTATGTATATATAATATACATAATATATAGCTATGGGAAAACCTTTCTCTACATATAAATGTTTTTAGATATATGTGAAATTATAAAAAAATTCTGGGTTGAACTCTAGCTGGAAATACTTTCATAAATAATCAATTTCATAAATATACCTTCAGTGATGAGAAACTACCATATGACAAAAGCCATAAATGACCAGCTTTACGAACCAACTGAAGGTACAGCGATGAGAAAGTTCCATATGTCAAGAATACGATAATGTCTAGCCGTGTGCTTTTTTTATTTTCCGATTCGCTAGAGCCTCGAGTGAAGAGTAAAGCCACGCAAAAAATTTAGACCCGTGGAATCTATAATTTTTAAATTAAATTTAAATATTTTCAATTGTCATATTAGAGAAAAAAAAAAAACAGTTTCCAATGTTCTTAGAACGAAACCACGACAGTTTTTTCACATTTTCTCAGTTCACCGAAAGGCAGGAAACGAGAAAAAAGAAAAACAAGAGTTATAACTGCCAAGCGCCTTAAATTTCCTCCTTGTAATTAGAAAAGTTCAGCGACATAAGAAACGGAAGTGGCGATTTCAGACCATAATATTCCCTAGGCAACAGCTCGACGAAAAGTCGAAAAGTACAACATTTACACTCCTCCTAAAAGTCGGAAACTTTCTGACAATTTTATAGTAAGAAAAGTGATTTATTTTATATTTATGGGGAGTTTTTTAATTAAGAAGATTTTTCGTATAATTTTGTTATATATATAGTATATATAACTATAATTGAGAGGATGTGAGATTCTGAAAACGTTACATTTTAAAATTATTTCTATATCTCGTTTCGTTGGAGTTTTTTTTTTATTTTGGTATATACCATCCAATTAGTGAAAAGATCTGTTTCTAATCCTGTAAATTTAAAACTACATTATATTTGAAATGTAGAATTGTGAAGATACATATAATTTTTTCTAGAATATCAAGAAATCGCCTTAGGGTCCAACCTTTGGATTAAAATGTCTGAATGACGTTTGATTCAGAGCGCTCCACGTGCGTTTGAAAGCACATGTTTGTGCTGTCAGAATCCAGATGTGATACTGATGTGCATAAAAATTGCGTGCCTCAGGCCTGCAAGTTAATTAAAACAGTTGCCTCTTGATCTGAATTTTGCAGAATTGACTCTCTCTCTTTGAAAAAACAACAAAATTCATCTCAAATCTCATTGAAATTCAATTTTATTTAATAAGGAAAGTGATACGGACAATATACAAAAATGTGTACAAGGACCGCCTAATTTGCATTATCCGCAGCGATTTGCTACTGCGAACCTTGAATATATTCCCTGGGAAGATATTTTTGTTCAGAATTTTGGATTCGCAGCTGTGGTTACGTAAAAAAATCGACTATGTACCAGATCCCAAGTGACTGGCGAATAATCGCAGATCGATCGCCGTCACGTTTTAAAGGAAACATTTTGCCGAGGAGGCAGGCGTGCAGGCTGGCTTATGTTTATACATATGTCCCGCACATGGTACGGTGCTTGGAGAAGAGGTTGTGGCGGAGGCGTACTGAAATTTCCAATATTAGAACGGCCAGGCGAGAGACAGACCAGATGTCTACCGTGCTGACTAGCACCAGTACATTTAGCTTGGTTTCATTACAAAAATGCAGTCACACGCAGTCGCAATGATCTTCGCTGAATAGAACGCGAAAACGCAAAAAAAGTGGGACAAAACGGCGTCTGCAAATTAGAAACTGCAGATCCAGAATTTCAAATCCAGACATTGCGAAAAAAAAAAACTTAAGAAAGTTCATGTTGATCCAAGAAATTGAATTACATATACACAATAATCATATTTCATTATAATCGTATTTACAGGAATATTGTATTTTAATTCCAACTACAGACTTTGTCGATTTTGAAATTTGTGTTATCACGGAAATTGAATGGTTTTACTGATTTCAATTGCAGGCGCTAATCGAACCGACCGACGAGCGCGTGGTTCCGAAGCTGTCAACGTCATATCGGAAACACGATTCTGCGGCTTTGCTGCAAACTTCCACCCCCGGGGAGCACTGCTAAAATTTGCATGTACACGTGAAAAATAATTTCTAACAGGTCTTTTCTATTAGACAACTAAATTAGAGTAATTAATTGGCTGATTAGAGATTTTCCTATCAATAATGGCCCTTCCCAAACTGATTTAAATTTGGAACTAGCCAGGAATTGAGTTCGGCACCCTGATGGTCATAATTTTTATTCTTTCCTGTGATTGCGCTTCTGAATGGGTCCTTCCGTTCAGGCATCGATCGACTGTCATCTATAGAAGCAGATCAATAGGAATTTAATATTACACCTATAGCTCAGTCTGCGTAAACGTGGCGTAAACCCTGGAAATATCGGATAGCGTTCGCAGGTGTGCTTGCTGTGCAGATGGTCCGTCAGTGTCGGTGAAAGTCGTCGGACGTTAGAGGAAGAATGTATAATGCATACGTGTATACATCTATATTTATAAGCAATGTGTAGTTGTACATTATACACAATTGCAAAAGCAGTAAATCTCTAGTATGATATTAGATCCACTTCTCTAAGCCTGCAGTTTGTGACTTCATTGTCAAAATCTGCATAGATTAGGAGGCTTAATACCCTGAACCCGTAAAATTGAAAAACGCATAAAAATCGCAGTTTCTTAAATCGGTATGTGAATGCACCTCTCTTAAAAGCTGTGCTTCATGGTGCGCGTGTTATACCGAAGTATTATATCGATTAACTGTTGGTAACAGAAGTGAGGCAGAGGAAAGCTTGTCGGGAGGGTGGCGTGGCTTTGGCTTTCCTATATTATTAATCTCTCTTCTCTCTCTCTATCTTTCTCTCTCTTCCCATGCTGTCTGGTGAACCTGCCATATATGCTTCTGCAGAGTCAGTCAGGTGTTGCAGGCAGCTTCCGTGCTTCAAAGAGAATCAAGAGTCCCAGCATAGACTCTATTCCAACCCCGTTAAATATATATGTATATATATGTATATGTACCTACATATTACATATATATTATGTATATGTATATGCTTGCTTACCTGGCTACCAGACCAGCGGTCATACCTGCCAAGTACCTTCACCAAAATGCAATATATACAAAGGGAAAAAGCGCGACACAATAACTGCCTTTATAACACTTCAATACAATAATACGTATTTTTTGTAGTTTGATAGTGACGGGGAATTTATATTAATTGAAACTCAAGAAACCATAAAGAAATAAGACCAAGTTTGAATTTTGAGACGAATATCTGAAAAAATCTAATTAAGAAGTGCAAATGAGCTTTAATTAATCAATTTGAATGACACGGGCTCATTGAAGAGTGTCAAAGAGTGATTGGATCCCGTTTGAGAACCCGAATAAATAAAAGTGTCGGAAAAGAAAAAATAGAGCAATTCGAATTGATCCACGTTAATAAGGAAAGCTTTCTGCGTCGACGCTTCGAGCAACAGCGTTTTGACAGGTGAAAAAAGAGGAAAGGGGTCTTGATGAGAAAATGAAGAAAGAAGAAGGGTGAAATAGTTTGTACGGGCACATGGAGCGCTGAAAGACGTAGGAAGGGTGGAAAATACAGTCTAAGACAGACTAAGGGTAGGGAAACTTGGAAGTCTTGGGAGTCTTCTAGGTGGGAAAGGGGAATGAGAGCCGAGCATACGAAAACCGTCAGCTGCATCCCTTCGCACGATATTCGCCAATAATCGGTTCTCCGGAAGCGTACCATTCGTTTGCGATTAAACATCCCGTAACTCGTCAAACTCAACTCGAGCTTCATCCGGTTACGAGGAAAATTTCTACACTTTTTTGGATATATTCCAAAATTTTAGAAACTCGTTGCTTTAATTGGTTTCATTATTTTCAGACCTGAACTTATTAAAATCGAATTTTAAATTCTGACTTAAGAGGATCCTTCATCTTCCAAATGAACTTTCTGAAATCTTGACTTCATTTCCATTTGGAAGTGGAGAGGATTTTCTGTGTTTTGAAAAGTTTGATCGGCAAAGCAATCTTGATTAAATCTTATAAGTGAAAATGTTCTTCATTGAGATAAATTCATACACATTATAGAATGGTAATAGGAGGTCGGAAGTCACACGTGCCTAACATACGTTTAACACGTGCGACTTCCGGACCCTCTGTAATTGCCTGTCTAATGTCCTCTATCATCTTTAATTGGCTATCTTACTATCTCCAGAGTCAAAACTAGAATTTAATTCATTCAATTATTTTAGAGTTTCATTTTCATTTGTCATGAACATAATAAATTTTTGAATTGAAATTGATTTCAACAGAAAGAGCTTTTAACTTTTTCTTTTCTGAGATTTTCATTCTTTATTTTTTAATTTTGACTTCGGTTTTGACTGACTGGCAAAGCGTTCGTTATAAACCTAGTTATTTATAAATTAGATAACATTATTCATATAACAATCAAAATAATACCCACATCCATTCTTTTTTTTTTATTGAAAACTATACTACTTATAGAAACAAAAACACTCACCTTGAAAAATCGTAGAAATAACACCGATATAATCTAAAAAATCCGTTTAATTAAAAATAGCCTCACTAATTTTTCTTTTTTTAAATAATCTCTTTATTCATAAAAATTAACTAAAGCACAATTGCACAATTCATTTCAAAACACAAAATGTAAAGCATGATTTGAAATTGATTTCCAGAAATATCATTCGCATATTTTCATAGTTTATTTAAATTTTTTGGGCCCATGAAATTTTAAATGGCTTTCATTAGAAAATTGAGCACGAGAGCGACGCGAAAACGAACGTAGAGCTCGTACGAATATCGGCGGACGACTGAATATCTCGTTCAAAACAGAACTGATAGGAACCGTGGAAGCGCCAGGGGGAGTGTTTTGCCGCCCCCCCCACTCTCATACTCCATAGCTTTTTCAAATCCCAAGTGATAAGAATTGAAAAATTATAAGAAAAAATTTCTAATTAAATTGAAAATTAATTTCTCAATAATTTTCATTGATTCTAAGATAATGTTTAATATTAAATTGGATGATAAATAATTACATAATAATATCCTTCTAGAAATTCGACACTATTGAAATATTTGGTCAAAACTCCGCGTTTTTCGAAATAGCAAAAGATTTGATCATTTGAACTTCAAGTCTCTTAAATTAAAAACCTCCCAAATTGTCTCAAATAAAAAATTTTCGAATCTGAAATTTCGAGATATCTAGGAATCAAATTCCAAGGGTTTATTAATGGGAAACCAATTTCAATTTTGCGACGTACAAGATAGCCAAATAGGCATGCGAATCGCCTATTCGTGGAGATTGTAAACGGGGCTGTGTGTTTCTGACGTGTCGATATATTCGCGCGAAGAAAAGCTCTGCTGTTGAAGCTGAGAAATAGCTTGGTCCTCGCACCCTTCTACCCTTGTGCCAATTTACTCGGGGTGCACTAGCACCCAGAGTGTCCTATGTACATATGGCACGGACGATCCATTGGCCCATATGGCGCGAATCTGGAAGTTTGGAACCACCGATGCACGAGGCCCACGAATCTTCCACCTGCATCCGGTCTGCAGTGATAAAATTAATTTTTTCATCTAGTTTATTCGGGCGTTTTGAATATCATATTTTTTAGAATTCAAAGATTTTCCAACTTTAAATTATTCAAATTTATACAATAACCGAGAATATTATTTAGAATGCAGAAAGCACTTATCCTTAAGTCATTCAGTTTCTCATTGTATGGTGTGATTTATAAAATGAATCATCAAGAATAAATCTAATTTAAGGGTGTTCTAATCTAAAAATTCGATTTCTTCATTTTACTCAACAAACATTAAATTTGAAATTTTTTCCCTCTATAAAATTAATCAATTTTTAACTAGAATTATGCGTACAGAGCGAGAAAATATCTAATTCAAATATTTTTTAAGTAAAATGAAAATATTGAATTTTGAAGTCAGATTTTTTGAATTCTTCGTTTTATGCAAAAAGAATCGAAACTAAATATTTTTTCGCTCTGTACGCAGTTTTATATTTGAAAAAAGATTAGTGCTACAGAGCGAAAAAATATTTATCTGTAATTTTCGTTGAGTAAAATGGAGAATGGAATTTTGAGCTTAATACTTGGGTCCAACACCCTTAAATGGTAATTTGGATCCGATTTGAAAATGAAAAGCTGAATCAGAACGATATCAGAACCAGAATCAGTCGACAGCAGCGGTAAAGAAATGTGCTGCTGGGAAGCCACGAAATTAATATATTCTCATTGAACGATGACAGTTCAATGACGTCGATGTGACCAGGTCGAACATAAACAGGGCGCACTTTTTAGAATTCTGACAGCTTCGAAGTCACGCGTGTATGACAGCGTAGCTCACGAATATTCGACGTATGCAGAGAATACGTGTCGATGACAGGACCTCGATGATGGAGTGCTGGTAATGCCTATAATAGAGGTAGATTTACACGTCCGTGTAAAAGCTTCTCACATGTGGGAGAAATCGCGAAAATATATATATACCCAAGGGTTCGAACATGATTGCAGATACTGCTTTTCGATTTATTTAATTCCTCTGCCTATGGAATTTAAAAGGTGGTTGCTGAAGAATTTTTTTTCCTAATTTAAGGGCATTGGACCCAAGTGTTAAGCTCAAAATTCCATTCTCCATTTTACTCAACGAAAATTATAGATAAATATTTTTTGCATAAAACGAAGAATTCAAAATCTGACCTCAAAATTCAATATTTTCATTTTACTTAAAAAATATTTGAACTAGATATTTTCTCGCTCTGTACGCATAATTCTAGGTAACAATTGATTAATTCTACAGAGGAAAAAAATTCCCAATTTAATATTTGTTGAGTAAAATGAAGAAATCGAATTTTTAGATTAGAAACTTGGCTCGAACACCCTTAAGGGAGCTACTAAAAACTTGAATTGTTCAGGTATCAATTGAACATAATGAAAACAAAAACAGGAAAAAAGATTACAAAGCCACTTTGCTCGTGTTCTGTACTACCGGGATTTTCGTATTTCTTGATAAATTTCCTTGCATCGCACACCTGCGGCACCTGCACTCACAAGAGCAGTTGCACATGTGAGGCCTCTTTATATTACCGTGTTACAGTGGTACACCCACACAAGCCTTTGTTCCAACTGAAATTTCGTCACCGAAATTTAATTGAATAGGACCATTTAGATTCTAGACATTATTCAACATTTGTCAATAAGACTACATATTTCTCCCTGAAAATGGATGTGGAATTTAATTAAAAACAATATAATTAAAAAATATATTGTGAATGTAAAGAAAGCATTCTTTTTGAACCATCGAATTTTTATGGGGGTGTTGTAATACTTCAGATCCGTAAAATTTAAATAAATTTTACGCATGACAGATGTTGTATTTATGTGCCATTTTTTTTAATATGAATTATGAATGATATAGGAATATGTCGACTGCACCTATGCAGTTAAGCAGTTATGGTACTAAATATTTGGAAATTTGGAATTCGAAGCAGAAAGCAACGATTATAATTTATGACTTAGGTATCTAGCAACTCCAGCAGCCGTTTTCGATTCGAAAATTTCACAGACCAGAGTGCAAAAATTACACCCACGGTCGTTCTCCAGAACTTGGAAATGACGTCATGCCATGCTTTCCGCATTTCCGTGGTTGCCTGTGCCGAAATGTCAATAGCACGAGAAGGTAAATGTCACTAACACGTAGTCATTTTACAAATGTGTTATTTGACAATTTATAACGAAGACTTTCAATCCTGCATTTTAGATTCTGCTGCGCTGAAAATAAATATTTTAAATTCTATCACAATAAAAATGAAAAAAGGCAGATAATCTGTAGAGGGAAAACAGGAATCAATTAAGGATGTTGGAGCCAAGTTCCAATCTAAAAACTCGATTTCTTCATTTAATTCAACAAATATTCAATTTGGAATTTTCTCCCTCTGTAGAATTAATCAATTTTTAACTAGAATTGTGGGCACAGAGCGAGAACATATCTAATTCAAATATTTTCTAAGTAAAATTAAAATATTGAATTTTTAAATGAGATTTTGAATTCTTCATTTTATGCAAAAAGTATCGAAACTAAGTATTTTTTCGTTGGTGATAATGACTTCGAATATGTCTCAATTATCCCAACCTAATATCTATATTAATTTATTATTTTCACTTATTAACCTCGAGGTAGTCCTTTTTTAAGACTTGTAGAAAAAAAGTAGGCAGAAGAAGGATGGTACAAATAGAAAACAGCTGAGACGCAGCTGGTTTCTGACTTTGCGACTTCACATGTGCAAACAAAGCAGATCGCAATTTATTAATAAACGTTTCAGAGAAAAATAAAGTAAAGAAAATATAGCTGTTGAATGAAATTTTAAACGTAATTTATATAGTTAAAAATCAAATCATGTAACGCAATTCATTCTTATTTAAAAAATTAAAAATGCGAGATTTGTTATTTTATAGAAAGGTTTATTTATTATTAGTTATTTTATAATATATTACACACCTTAAATAATTATAGTTATTTAATATCTAATAATCCTGTCATTCCCAGATAATTGGATCCGCGCATAATAGGGAACAGAGTATCTCGATCACCCTGGAAAACAAGAATAAAAATCATAAATTATTTTTATGTTTTTACTTATGATTATTACTAGATATATTTACGATTTATCGTAGAATCATTAATTCATATTTTTAAATATGTAAAATTTTACCGTAAGAAACTGTTTGTTCCAAGACAAGTCATCCGAACGCTGGAATTTGATGGAGGAAAAAATATTTTTAAAAATTGAAAATTTCAAAATGTCTTTTAAAACAAACTTGTCGTTGTACATGTATTAATCGTTAGGGAACTTTGCCCTACAATAAAAAAGTTTTTTTGGATCACCGTAAGAATATAACTTCACTTCAGAAACCACTTTAATAATCCTTACTAATTTAATAATTTAAAATTACTAAAGGGTCTTCGATCCAAGCTATAACCATAAAGAAATAATTAAACAACGTCTGTCTGATATGAATTTTTTTACTTATTATTTTATGAATAAATAGGTAGAACATAACTAAACTAATATATAATTAAAGCCACTGTTTCACATGCCCTTAAAAGAAAAACTTTTTCGCTCTGGAGCCATACGTCCATATATTTCGAAAAAGAGTATATTTGAAAGAAAATATCCTAAAATTACCAAAATGGTGAAAATAGAAACGTGCTCTTAAAAATTCGTTGTTGTACAAATATGTAGAAGTTTTATTCTTAATATTGTTTCGTTCACAAAGGTTGGCTCACAAGAGTGATTTACAAAAAAATGAAAGCTCGTCAGAACTCTTAGGCCACAAACATTGAAATAATTGTTTTTCTGGACAATTCCATAGCCCGATTAACCGGTGTCGGAAGTGCAGGAGGATGTGTCAGCATTATCGTTGTTGCTATCCGTCGACGAACTGTCGTTGCTCTTAATCCCCCTTTTGCGTAGCTTAGCAAACTGAAACTCCTCGACTGGAACTGCACATCAACAATAATTGAATCTTCGTTATTAACCTGCGAAATCGCAGGATATTCTCACATATTCTTCACTCATACTCTTGGAAATAGGAAATGAAGGAGGCTGTTCGTAGAAAACGAAAATAAAAGATTTATATTTAGTTCTGAATATGTACATTTCAAAACTATAATCAACGTTGTCCCTAAAAAAATTGTCGAAAAAGCCATTAATAACCTAATTTTCTAGACTATAATAATCGGAACACTGTGAATTACTTGGAACATTTTACACATCTTCATAGTCTTCAACAATTTATCATTATGTATTTTTATAAATTATGAACTTTGTATACTTGAATTGTAATTTTTGTTATAACAATTAAGTCATAACAGTATAATCTATTAGTAAAGATATACCAATAAAGATTTATGATTAAAGTTAAGTTGTAGCATTTGAAAGGAACTCTCTATTTGAAAAGTAGTATTACTATCACTATCATAATTCCAGAAGATTTTCCCTAAAGTTTGAGTTTATTCCTCCTTGGAAATGACAAATGAATCTTTAAGAAATATTCAACTTCAATGATAAAGGAGTGATAATTTAAAAATTATACAAATACAATTCCAAAAATACTGAGCAATTATTTACATTAATTGGGGAAAAATTTTTGTGTGACGAAGGCAAGAATATTAAAAATTGTTGACAAACGATATGATTATTTGAGAGTCTTTGGGTTACCATCTGAATCCGGATCTCCTGTGACTGAATTGGTTGCTGGGGTAGGTAGAGGCACAACTTCCGGTTCTAAAGGTTTCGGTCCACAATCCATGTCCTCGACAATTACTTCCTCCGCTAAACTACTTCTTACAGCCTCTAAATAATATCAATAATAATAGTAAACATTAGTAATCGTCAAACTGATTTTTAACATTTACTATATATTTTAAAAACTCTGAATTTGTTTAAATATTGCAAATTACCATTAAAAGCTTGAGGATATTGTTGATTCAATCTGTTTTTTATCAATCGTATCTTTTTGAATATGTAATCCAAGTCTTTCTTCATTTCGACTAGAAGAGTTGTGTGCTTTTTGAATTCTGTGCCAGCAGTTTTCAGCCTGTTGACTGATAATTGATTACAGTTGGTCAGCATTTCGTTCGTTTTTTCAAAGCGTTGCAACCTGAAAATTATATTTAGAGTCTTTAAATTAAAACTGAAATTTAAAGTCAGTCATAAGGTGATGAAAGTCCAGTTTGTTACATTAATATTAATCTCAATTTAATTTGGATTTAAATCCACAACATGTATGTATGCTGAAAGAAAATAGTAATATTATAGAAATCTTACATTTGTTTTTGAGCACGAATCATGGATTCGACATCCTGTTGATCGACAATTCCAGCAAGTCCTTGTATAAAAATTTCCGGTGCTGCATAATTTTGAAAACACTCGAAACTTCCTGTATCAGATTCTGGGGTTCCTTGAGCAGTTGCCATTTTTTTAAACAACAATGAAAAGTTCACAAAAAGCTGTCACGAAAGAATTCCATACACAAACAATCCTTTACACATTTTTTTGTCAACACAAATCCATGACGAAATCATTTATTTTATAATCTTGCATAAAGCACAATTATAATACTCCATCCAAAATTAATTACCAACTATTAAATATAAATTAATATAACTTATTTTAGAATTAGCTATTCAAGTTTCTCGTATCGACCCGCAGGTCTCAACACAATCTGTAATGACAGGTGCGCATTCGCATTGTAGGTTATGTTTCTTATCAAATTCATATTTCATAGGTTTCATAGTGTCACCAAGGTCACCAAAGATATTAAGTTCACACAAGCGCAGTTGCAATTGTAATTTTTATTACTACAATAAAGAAAACACTGTTCCGCTAAATATTTTTCTATTGATAAGTATAAAAACTTGTATGTAATTGAAATATTTTGAAGTCTTATTTGAATTTTCGCGGGAGACAAAATGGCGACGTTTGACCAATCAGGTGAATGTCAGCTGTTACGACTTTCTAACCTAAAAAACATTTTTATTAAAGAAGAGAACGTGAGGCAGAAAAGCTGTGAAAAATTTTCCAGAAAAAGGTGTTTCAAATATCAGGAAAATCGTACGTAAAATTTGCAAGACAAGAGAAAATCGAGAAGATATTTAGGCGTGATATGAGCCCTGTGAGTGGAAGGAATAAAGAAAAAAATAAAGAAAAACGTGTGGGACGTGTGATAGATTTTTGGCAATTTTGGGTTTTGCTGGGAGGGTTCTTTTCTGAAAAGAGGACAGGACGAATGTCGAATTTGCACGTGGATAGAAGGTGCGTGTGTTGGGAGACTGCGGGAAGATGAATATTTAAATAATGAGATAATGAAGAGTCAAAAAGCTGGTTCCAGAGAATCGTGAGTTCAGCAAAATGAGAAGAACTTACAACTCAGATGTCAGGGCGACCGATGGTCTCGAAATAACTAGGCGTCTGTACAGGTAAATTATTCTTTTTCTTTTTTCTTTAATTTATGGTGATTATATACTCTCTTTTTATCTATAATTAAATTTAGTTGAAATTAGATTTTTGTGTTCGTAAGGGGAACATAACCTATAAAGATACTGCGTATATATATATATATATATATATATATATATATATATATAGGTATAATAGATTTGTCAAAACAAAAGAGAAAAATTGTTCTTTAATTTGATTATAGAGGAGTAACCGACATTGCAAAAAAACTAGACGAACAAAAAAGCCATGCTTTGACAGTATCGGACATCTTCACACCAACTGGAGAAGCTCTGCGTACGAAATTACGTGACTATTGTGAGAGACTGATCTTTAAAGATCCCATCAGTCATGTTCGAAAAACAGAGGAATTACTTTGGAGAAGAGGCTTCTACGATGTTGTCTCTATGGCAAAAAAAATACGAAAGGTATTTTGAGATTTTTGAAAATATTAAAATATGATTAAAATATCTCTAGCTGCAAGTTATTAAAGGATGACTTATTACCGATATTAGACATTTGTTCATAATAATATTAAAAATATTTCTTTTTAAGGGCAATGTTTGGAGCGAGATAGAAAAAGCCCTACTATCAGCGCATTTGGCAGTGGGCATCGGATTTTACCATCACTTAATTCTACGATTACAAGTCGAATGTAACTTGGATCTCATTGGGGTGATCGACTTTGCCTATCCGCACAATGAAAACACGTCAGTTAATGTGAGTTAAGGAATCTTACATCAAAACGTTTTTTATGTTATTAAAAATACCAATGATATCTCTTTTTATTACAGATTAAAAGCAAAAGTACACCGTCCAAACTCCAAACTGAAGAAGCGAGACAGTGCGCAATACGTTTTATACATCGAAGTTTGATATGCCTGGGTGATTTGGCTAGATATAGATTAGATTTAGAACCTAATTGGGATCCAATGATCGCAACCAGATATTACAAAATGGCAGTAGCGATTGATCCCAACATCGGAATGCCTCACAATCAATTAGGAACGATGGCTGGAAATAAGAACTTTGGATTGGATGGTGTCTACCACTACATGAGATGGTAACTTTTTACTTCATTATCTCATAATTTAATTTTTTATTTTCAATAATATCTTACACCAATTTTTTCAGTATTCTTTGCACGGAACCATTCGATGGAGCTGAGGGAAATTTGAGAAGGACAATAATTCTGCATTCTTTCAGTGGCAAAGAGAAATGCCCAACTCAAGAGTGTATCGCAAAATTACTTTCTCTACTTCAACTCTGGGAAAGCGAAGACACCAGTCCTGATCGGATAAATGAGGAGTGCCAGGTAAACTAAAATTAAAATAGATATAAAATTTAACATTCAATTTGATAAATAATTACAATGTTAAATAATATCAATTTTTTAAAAATGATTATTTTCTTTTTCAGACATTACTAAACTTAATTGAAACCTGCTTGACTTTTCAACGATCCTTTCCGAGCAACAAAAATCCTCGCGTAGACGAGTGCGATATAGAAGCTTATCTTCAGTCTTTTAAAATAGAAGATGCTATTTATTTAAGTGATGACATGATTTTCAAAATCATAGCAATTTGCCTCATGACCATATCAAAGTTGCGCAACAAAGACTCCTGTGATGTTCAGGGAGTTATTGCCTTTACCCTGGCTGTGTTATCTCAACTAGTTCACTCAACGATTTTGAGAATTCAGGAATCTTTGATAGATATCTCGCTTGCTAATGGAAAGCATGTAGACTTGAATTTACAGTTAGCAGACTTCGAAGGCGAGTTGATTAAAGAAGAGGAGAACGAAATTAATGAGTCTAAAATCAATGAGTCTTTTAACGCACACGAGTCATTAGGTTTAAGTGAAAAAATAAATAGAGAAACAAATGGTAATCACACGAATGGAGTCAAAAAGTCAAAAGCTAAGTCAAAGAGTCTTTTGACTAAGCTGCGTCGAAGGAAGCGAAGAAATAGTTCTGATTCGGATAATAGTGATGCAGATGGAAATACTGTTCTTTCTTCTAGTGATGAATTGAATTCAGATATTTCTGAGACTGAAGAAGATGCTTTGTGTGGGGAGAATCCGCTGTCGGACGAAGCTTTGTCTGATGATTTATCTGATGAGGAAGGAACTAAAGATGTTCTCAAATCTGAAAACGCGACTGACAATCAAGTCAACGGTCATAATCTTCCGAATCAAAAAAACACTTCTCTCGATGCAGATAAATTAGAAAACAGAAAGAACGTTAGCGAAGATCAAGCCGAACCAAAATTGAACAATAAAAGTCCAACTACAAATTCTGGTAGTGCCATAACTCTGACACCGATTGTGGATTCCAGTAGTACTTACGATGAAAGTAGTGGATCTACAAACACAGTACCCTACGTCGCTCAATTAAGGAAACAAAGTCTGGACCAAAATCTCATTCTAGACGTCCTTACTTCTGAAGGGATTCTTGCTTCGGTAAAATTATGCTGCGACTGGTTGAAATGCAACCCAGAAATCATAAAATCATGCGCGAAGGGTTCAAGAACTTTGATGAAGCGCATAAGTACTTTGCTCAATTTAATAAATATGGATATAAACCTTCTCTCGAAAAATCAAGACGATCACTCAGATTTTTTATCGAAGATAGAAAATTTGGAACAGGCAATAACGAAAGTTCCGCTACCTGAAGATGTGAATTTGAGAGGCTTGAAATATTTGGAAGATGCTCACAAGGATTTAGATTGGAAAATATTGAGAAGATTTAAAATCAGTAGGAAAGAACGCACTCTATTGAGAAGCTTGAAATTGGTACAGTTTGGAAGATATTTAAGTTCGATAGAAGACTTGAGATTATCGTATGATGACGAGAAAAAGATTTTTGTTATGAAAGATTCAGATAATTTCATTTCAATGAGTAGAGAAAAAGAGGGAAAGAAGGCAGAGGTAGATCACCCAAGAGGCAAGTTGATGAGACATATGGGAAGATTATGGTTGAAAGCAGAAGTTAGAGCTTTAGAAACTAGATTGAGATCTCGACTAATGTCCCCCTATTTGGTTCCTGATCACGAGGCTTTGGCGAAACATACAGCGGCATTGAAGCGACTCGTTTATGCAAAAAAGTTCATCATTGTCATCCCTTCGGTTGGTGAGTAGATTATTTGAATTCTTTTTTATACTAGGACCTATGAATTAAAGTTGGTTCAGCTGCATAATCAATAACATAAAAACAAGTGAGAACGTTCTACATTCTTTATTTATTCGAATATGAGCCATTGTATAGATTATTGCAACCACTACAAAACTAAATCATGTCTTCAACCCATTATACAATTATTATAAATCAATTATAATAATATAATAACTATTTATATATTCATTACTTGAATAATTTTCAGTCGTACCAAAGATAGAAAACAGACTAACTTAATAATACTATCCAGTCAAAGATTTAAAAACTGTCGAATAAAATGAATAATATTTTGTAATATATTGTGCTTTTAGTGGTATCTGCTCTAGACGAAATGAAGCGAACGAGCAGTCAGGCGAGAGAAGCTACGAGATGGTTGGAAGGACAACTAAGACGTGGATCTCGTTTTCTCAGGGCACAGAGACCTCATGAGCGATTACCACTTCCTCTAATTAAAGGTCCGAGGCCGAAAGATAAGGAGGCTTGGCTTTACTTCCAAATCATCGAGTGCTGTCATTATCTTACCCAGCAATCCAAAGTCGGATTAACAAGTGACTCGGAAATTCCAGTAGTCACCTTACTAACTGGATGCAGCGCCGAAGACCAAAAGACACTCACTGTTAGTCCCGAAGGATTAGCGAAAAGTGCAGGTCCGAAAAATTAAATTTACGAGCATATAAACTAATTTAAAACATAAGAAGTTTTAAAATTAATAATTTTGAAAAAAAAATATAAACAAAAAAATATATATTTACAATTTTGTTTCAGGTGTTAATCTGGAGCACATCGAAGCTTTTCACACGAAGTGGAAAACTTCAAGCAAGAGCCACGGTTGAACACAATCGCTTTACTGAGATGAGTGCCAGCTTTTGTCTCGCATTGAAGGGACAACAACAGACTCTCCTCCTGAGAAGCACTACGTAAAATGTACTCTCGTTTGGAAGCATCAATGGGGTTGGAAACCCACGATAAAAAATCAATTGTTACTATAAAATACAATTAAATTATACAGAGAAATTCGCCCCGGAGAAAATATACAATTAACCGTTTTTTTTTTTAAATCGACACTTTCAATTTTAGTTCCTTTTTTCAGAATACTATTTAAATTTGTATTCTACTTTTTATAAGGACACGAATTTCTGAAGATTACAGAATTCGGAAATTACGAAATTGTCTTCCTCGACAGGGAAGTACTCTTCTTTAAAATCCATTCTTCGGGACTCTTGGCGCGTGATTTTGCTCACAACGCGTAATAAGGGTGATGCTTCATTAAATTTTGAAACATCGAAGTTAGCATTGCTGTTTAAGCTGATATTTAGGACGGTGTTGTTTGAACGAGTTTCGGTTGCTTCGACTGCAACGTCTAGGAGTTTTTCTGTGATGTGTTTGCAACCTTCAAGAATTAAAATCCTGAGTTCGGAAGATCGTTCAACTAAAATACAGAGACCCTCGTCACTCATTTGTGGACAATTTTGGCAATCTAAGACTCGTAAATTGTGAATTCTGCCTAAAAATCTGTCGTTCACATAAGTCAGTTGTGACATTATTAGATGTTCAAGATTCGGCAGGGTTGAAATACTTAAAACTCCGTTATTGGTAACTTTCTCACAACCTAAAAAAGAGAATTTTTATAAGATTACATTTTGCTTTAATATACTAAAATTGTTGTTTAAATAAAATTAAGTTTTATCACATACAGGAAATGTTCAAGTAAATAAGCTTTTCACATTTCACAGCCAATGTTTCGAGAAATTCGTCGTCAATCAAATTGTTGCCTTTAACATTTAGTTTCTCCAAGTTAATAAACTGTGGAATGTACTTAATTCCTCTTGCCGTGAGTGAATGGGAACCTCCGATTAATCCTAAATTTTTTAAGGTAACAGCTTGAGATAATAATTTTCGCATTCCTAAATCGTCAATATAGCGACACGTGTCCAAAACAAACGTGCTCAATTTTTTGAATTTTTCGAGAACCTGTTGGAAGATTAATTTTATAATATTGGAATTGATTAGTAGATTTTTTCACAGAATTTTTTGAGTGTATGTTTTTACGTTTGAAAGGGTTAAATATACTTACATTGCAAAGGTGATCAGGATAAATTCCATTACAAGCTCCTAAAAACAATTCTTCAATCGTGTCAAACGATAAATGCGTCAGACAAATTCCTTGAACCGTTGTAAGTTTAAGGTGTTTCACGTTTCTCATTTTATCAAACAATTTAAATAAATCATCAGCGGAATATCCCAAACACCGCATACCCATGCCAAATTTCGTTAAATTATGGCAACGAGATGTTAGAGACTCCATCATTTCATGAACTTCTTCTTCCGATAGTAATGCAGAGCCAATTGGATGTTCATAATTCCTAACGTCTGCAAATTCGCACAAACAAAGTTCTCTCGCACACTCACGTAAAGAGGCATGTTCACATCTTCTTCTCTGTTCGCAAGCACGTAAAAACATATACCTCCTTTTTCGGTTCATCATTCTGCGAGACCTCATTTGATCAATTTCTACATCTGCAAGATTTAGAGCCTGCATGTTTGGACATGACTGGCATATCAACTCTATTGTTTCCAGATTTAAATTCTGGAATAATCCTGTTTTGTGAGAAGGATAGTTTCGCATCGAGAGATCTATGATTTTTAGATATTGCCCACAACGTTTAAAAAGTTTCTCAAAAACGTAATTATCTATACTTTTTCCTTTGCTTTTGTCTGTCCAGCCCCAAGTTTGGGGAGATAAATCAAGCCTTTTAAAAGTGTACCAAGATTCTTTACTGAGTACTCTCCACCTTCTACAAACTAAAAGCGAATATAAAATTAAAGCTTTACCTTTACTTTTCATTTTCCTAATATCTATTATACAAGAATTTGCTAAGAATTGCTTTTTTTTAAACTAAAATCTTAATAATATTTGAAAATCCTACCTGATTCAATCCTGACTTTGTCGAAAATTGGAAGATAGTGGAAAATAAGTCGTAGACAGTCATCATTCAATTTATCGATTGGACTCAATCCTTGAGCTACTAAAGGATCTATTTCAATTATAGTATTTCCAGTTCTTGATTGAATAATGCCAGGTAATTGTCCCAGAAGAAAATCTTTTTCGTACCAATTACTCATTGTAACTGATATTGAACTCTTCTCATTTGGTGATTAACTTTTTGTTACAAAATCTGAGACTCACACTGAAAGAATACATAAAAAATAGTTCGTGAGTAAAAATTGCAAATGCAGATGTAAAACACTGCTATATAATTATATATATTAGTATTACATTTGTTTCATCCAAAATTGCATGAGCAAAAAGAAATTGCCAGTATTTTAAAACACTAATCTAAACTATCAAAGAAACTAAAATATAGAAAATTTCTAAACCATATTAGTTACTTATTCGAATATTGATAAGGAAATTATAATTAGATTTCTCATTTAAGCTGCACCTGATCAGTGGGAGTGGGATTCCAAACATTTAAACGGAAACACTGCGTGGCCATGGGACATGCAATTAACATTGAGAATTGGGACATAAGAATTAACATTTTTTAACATTATCTAGGTAAAAAATCGCACCTAACTCACATGGTAGAAAGAGAGATCTGTTCGAATTTATGCATCGGAGTCCAACCCCAGAAGCGCAAAAGATCCCGCAAAGAACCAGTACGTACTACTTACTACAG
>CAJFCO010000046.1:2876645-2963513 GCA_904066015.1 Synergus gifuensis | reverse complement strand
TCTAGCCGATTGCCAATGTGTACTGCCATTGGTCAAAATTTGGCGCGCGATTCAAATTTCAGCCAACGGCAGAATTTCTCCAACGGAAAGTCAGTGAGAAGTCTCAGGGCCGTCGATTATCCATGACTGTAGCCAGGGGGGGCACCAAGGGGAGGATTTTTCCCCCCTAGAAATGAAAAATAAAAAATTAAAAAAATTAAAAAAAATAAATTCTGGAAAATTGTAAGGTAATTTATTTTAACGTTACCTTCTCGGTAACGTTACTGAGAACGAGAATATTACCTCGGTAATATTACTCACTAAGAACTCTACGATGAACTTCAAAAGTCAACAGCTGTGAGTTTGACCGGCCAACATTTAAACCTCTGTAAAAATTTGTATTTCTGATCAATTAGTTTGCATAATTCAAAAAAGCATAATAATTTTTTTAATTCTTCAATGATCAAAGTGTTTTGAGAAAGTTTACTTTTGTATGTCGTCACAGGGTGTGGTTTTTATTCGATTTCGTTTGGCTGAGTTGAGGAGCGAATTAGAGTTGAGAGTAATCTCAGCGAACATTTTCGACGTTTTTTAAAGTTTCAAGTGAAGTCTTAAAAAATATAAAGATATTTAGATGACGGCCGATAGCCGCAAATTTGCATTTAATGGGGGCCTGTCTAGGCCACTGCATTTCCAAAATCTTGGATCCTTCATCATACAGGTTAGAAAATTATGTTACTTTAATATATATATTGTATATAATGGATGTATAAAATAAGAAATTTATAATTACGTTTATTTTAACTTCAAGAATTTGTATTATAATTACATAGTATTGATACTCAAGAAATAATAAGCTAGATATTTTATTTTAATTTAATTTGGATAAGAGAATAAAATTGTTTTCAAATTTGTGCGGAAACGATCAAAAGGCTTTGATTCCTTGAAAAATCTCTTGATCCAATCAAAATTCAGTAGTCAAATATATTCAAATGTTTTAAAAGAATTTTTATATTATAAGAACACCAATTGTTAGCACCCCCTTCTATTGTTTTAAACAAATTAGAGAGGTATGCCAACAATCTTACCCTATCTTTTTTTTATTTTTAGGTTTTATCGCAGCCATACAAGAATTTCTTCCGAAGAGGACGAACAAGTTGAGGTAATTTTAAATAAAGAAAATTAAATTAAAATTTATTTTTTATTTAAAATTGATTTTATTTAAATATTTCAGTTTGGTCAGGATTCTGACGAAGACCAACGAGAGAAACTTAATTCAAAACGGTAAACGTCGAACTTGATAAATTTACGAATAAAATATTATAAATTTGTCAATCAGAGTGATTGAAGTATTATTTGTAAATCTAAGGAAAAAAATATATTGTATGACTAACAATTCTTTCTTTTAATTATGCTTTCTGGACAGGCTTTTGTCTTTTCTTATTATGAAACGTTTCAAGGTAAAATGAACGACTTTATCAAATATATTTACAGTTTCAAAAGAAAATTAAAATTAAATATCTAATAAAATAACATTTTTACTTATCGAAATTTTATTGTAAAACTTTTATACCTTTTTATGAATCTCATTTTTACACAAATTTGCAGAAAAGAAGGAGGGAATCAACTTTGGAATTAATTGAGGATAATGAATGGCCTGGAAATTGTAATAAATATATGTTATTGCATTCTAAAAACACAGCTTCTACTAGGTAAATTAAATTATTAATCAGCAGAATATTCTGAATTTTACATTCATACCTGTCTGTATTTTAGTGCTTTTATTATATTTTTACATTCTCATCAGAGAAGGTATTCGATTTTTTGTAATATTTTTGGCAAAATTTTGTTGGATTTATTTCAAATCTAATTATATACTTTTATTATTACGAATCTAATAGTTATGATTCGGATTCTTCGGTTCGAAATCTGGATCCACGAAGATTAATGAAAGAACAAGGATGCATTTCTTCTACACCTGCTTCTTCATTGGATCTCGAATGGGAACACGAAGGTTAATAATTATTTAAAATTTTAATTATAAATTTTGCAGAATTTAGTCAATATTAGATCAAATAATAAATGTAAAACTCCCTCTAGATAGATATTTAAAAGTTAAATCCTTCTTTTAGGAATCCCTCTCTGTACCCTGGGCTTAAACCATACCGAAAAGTCTCAAAATTCCTCAACTCGTACTGCCGAAAATTCTCGCCACTCCAGTCTGACTGCATCGGCCTGGTCCAGAGTATCGAGTCCAGATAGTTTAGAATGGGATCCTGTCGAAGCTGATGTAGTTTGTGTAGACTTGGAAACTGAACATCTAATCACAGAGATTGAAAGATTAACGGACAAGACGCTTCGAGAAACCGGCGAGTGGACTGAAACTAGCTAATAGATTCTGAATTCTAGAACTTAGATGTATTTTTTTAAAGCGTTCCTATCTGATGCATCTGGAAAAACTAAAATGATTCGAATTCCGCCCTTTTCTGCTAAAATACTCAGAGGAATTTATCAATAAGGACGTGCAATTAAAAAATTTAGGAAAGTATTTTCTATAAACAAAGATAATAATCTCTAAATAAGACTTTTTCATATTACACACGTTTGGCTTAAGAGAAATGTTATTTTGTATCAATTATTCACATTTATGAAGTGTTATTTATTTAAAGTTTTTTATGCTTGGAATCTAATAAATATTGTTCTAGGAAATCGATCGTTTATCAATTTATATTTGTCGGTTTTAAACATTTTTACCTTCAGAATTTCATAAAATTTTAAACTTTAAATAGAAATTGTATCATATAGTCGACATTTTATTTAGAATTGTATTTAGTAATTGAATTTGAATTGATTACCCAGATCTAATATTCGTCCTAGAAAATTGCAATTAAGTTTTTCTTAATTTCTTCTCGTTGGTACATAACTTCTTTATAACAAAGATAAGAAAATAGCAAAGGACATTCGTACTGAACATCTTCTAGACACTTGGTATCGTCTCCAATTGCATGAAATTTAAATTGCGAAACAGAGTCGACTGAAAATAAATAAAAGTAAATTAGAATTCATTATCGTGGATTTAGTCGAAGACTAGTCGACAAAAGTATTTTAAATTTTAAATCTCAGAAAATGGAGAAATGAAGAGTAAGGAAAAAATAAATAAAAGAAACAGGAGTTGAAGAACCTTACCGCAAACAATGTTTAAAAAAAAACAGGTTCGATGTTCCGAGTTTATGGAAAATCCTTTTCCTTCGGGTTTTATTGCAAAATGAGCGAGTGCCGTATTTTTTACAATTGGAATATGACTTAATTGTTCCGTGTATTGAACTGAATATTTCCAGTGGTCGTAATTTCCACTTTCTGATAATATATTCCAATCCTCTCTGGATTATAAAAAATAATAAAATTATGACATAAATTTCTCCTCTTTACGTTTTGTTATTTTTCTAACAGAATATGAAAAATAGAATCTTATTAAATCTTAAATTTTAGGAAATTAGTTTTTGATACTCACATAGTTGGATTTAATTTTTTCATATTGCTAAAGTCTGCAACAAATTCCCAAATCGATTCGGGTGTTGAATTTTCAATTTTAAATTCAAAAGACACAGTGTGTCTCTTCTTATAAACAATGAAAACATAAATTACCAAAGCACTGAGAAAGCCATAGGCCAGGGTTTTTGATTTCCACTTCATTGGATTAAATCCCATTTCTAAAACTCACCTTTGACTTTTTATTAATATTTTTAAGCTTTTTTTCACTTTATTATCTTGTATAGTAGAGTGAGAGAATACTTATAAACTGAAAACTTGATATCAACACGTCCGGTGTAACTTCCTGCAGATGAAAATAACGAGTCTGCTGGATTCAGAGTTAGTTTACGAGTTAGTTTACGCGACGAATGCTTCCCACCATGTAGTATGAGATATGAGTGAGAGAAAAATTCCTTACGTTCCAGAATCCAGATGTTGCCCTTCCATCTCCTCTTTACTCCTCACTCTTCACCGCACCCTTGTTGTCGCCGGCCGTGACGTAGATTCGGGTGTTGATACTTGATTTCATGAAATTGTGAACTTTGACACGACATTACAAAAAAAAAAAAAAAAAAAAAAAAACAGTTTAAGAAATCTCGATTGAATTGTTAGAAACTACTAATTTAACTGAATAGAACAAAATATTAAAAGAGAATAATTTATTTATACATGTACTAAAAGGTAAATTAAATAATAATAGTTTTTAAAAAATATCATATTTTTTGTGTTAAACAAGATCAAATTTCAACCTTTAGTTACATTAATTTAATTTCTGTCTCTAAAAAAAGAAAATGTTTGAAAGAAATGTTTGAAAAATAAAACAAAAAAATAAACCGCATAAGATCTTAGAAAAATTCTATTTTAAAATTAAAAAAAAAAAAAAAAACAGTTTTGTTATAAAAGTTAAATAATAGTTATGTACATCTTGTGGCTCAAATATGTACAATATTTTATGCGATCTTCAGTAGATAACTCTTCAAATCAACTGTTTGTTTGAGTATTCCAGTTAACAAAAATTCAGTGGAATGTAAAGTTACAGCTTTGGGAGCTTTCGCCATAAACTTTTTGGCATTGTTTAAATCATTTTCATCAGATACTAGTATAGTATTCTCTGACCACTTTGCTGGTGGGCGCAAAACTGCCTTTCCTCCACTTGCAAGCACCAACTCTGTAAAAAAAAACAAAGCAAATAAATAATACAAAATATGAAATAAAAATAATTAAAAATGAAGAAAGGTTAAAAAGAGGATTAATTCAAGACTCTTACCTTTAAGTTCTGATGAAGAAGGTGCGCTTATATTTGGTGTAAGGACGACAGTGAATCCTTCTAGCATCCTTTTATCTCTCGCTTTTTTAAGACTTTCGCTTAAATTAAAGCCATATTTGGCTTCTGCGACTGGATCTTTTACAATATAATTATCTAAATCTTGAAGGCTGCTTTTCTTTTCGCTATCCATAAGCCAATTGACAGAGACAATTGGAATTCCTTGCGATGTTGCGAGAAGAAATTTTAAAGTTCTCCTAACTTTATCAGTGACTAACACTGTACATTTGTTATCAAGCTTAGTTTCGGTCAGACCTGCAAGAATAAAAGCAAAACTTAGTTAAAAATTGAAATTTATACTTTGAAATATTCTGTGAAAGTGAAGAAAAGAATAGTATATAAAAAATAGTATTATCTTACCCAATTTTTTCAGAGTTGCCTGGTATTTATCTGCAGAGACCCCAGTGAAAAGTACCTTGTGTTTAAGCGGGGAAATGTTCCTACTTCTCTTTGCTCTCGTTGTTGTTGAAGCAATCGAAGAATTACCATCATCAGAAGTCCCATTCAAAGAAACCATTGAAGAACTGGCAGTCAAATTATTATCCGCCATCATACTCTCTGTATCACTAACTTGCTTCTTCTTCCTTCCACGAGTTGAAGAACTGGCAATCGAATTATTATCCGCTATCATACTCTCTGTATCACTAACTTGCTTTTTCATCCTTCCACGAGTTGAAGTTTTCTTTGGTTCGGGTTTCTTCAATTTCTCACTCGCTGCATTTGTTGTTTCATTAAAACTACTTTCCACCCAAGAACTCGACCAAGAGCTGTTGCTAGATATATCTTTATTCTTACTAACTTGTCTCTTGTTAAGTCTTCTTGCCTTCGGAGCTTTCTCTTCATTTTTTTCATTTCCAACTTCATTTGGAACTGTTTCTGCCTTCTTTATCTTCTTTGCTTTTGAAGGTACTTCCAAGTTATTAGTTGTCTTTGTTGGAACTTCTCCAGAATCTTCAACAAACGAACTTGAGGATCTCGGAGCCATTCGTTTAGTCGTTTTACGATTCATCGAACTATCAAATTTAGGTTGATCATTCTTCTTCTGAATTTTCGCAGGCCTTCGTCTTTTTTTTGAGTCGTTAATCGCAGAACCAGTAGAAGAAGAGTCCAGATCTTCTTTTCCTTTTACTGTATTTTTCTTCTCTGATTCCTTTACTTTTTCTTCGATTTTTTTTTCTATTGTACTGTCCTTATTAATCTTTGGAGAACCTCTAAATGGAGCTGATCGCTTAGCACATAAAGTTGTAATCTCGAGTTCCTCATTGTCCTCAACTTTCAAACGTTTCCCAGTTGAAGATCCTAGTTCTTCTTCACTCATTTGCAACGGTCGTTTCTTCAGAGGATAGTTATCTTCAATCTTATCAACTTTTGAACTCTTTTTATTTGGAGAATTCTTCTGGGTCAAAGTTTCCACTTTTCTTTCCTTCTTACTTCGTATAATATTCAATTTCGACATCCTCGGCGAACAATTATCGGCAGCAACCTGAAAAACAGAAGGATTCTCAACTACTTTCAACTTCTCTTGAGAAACCTTTTTCACATTCGCAACATTTAATTTTGATGCGTTTTTATTTGCTACGTAAACATTTTCCAATTTTAAAACCCTATCCGCGATACGTTTAAGTTCCTCAAAATCTGAATCATCTTCCGAATCCACCTCGATACTCTTCGAGCTTGCGAACTTTTCTACCTCCTCGTGCATGCGCAAGCTGTCAATAGAACTCAATCCTTTCAGTTTTTTATTTTTAAGATTGTTTGGTTGCAAAGATTTTCGACCTTTCCTGTTTTTCACTAGACTCGGACTCGCCTTCAGATTTTCGTTGAATGACAACTCCGAGGAAGTAGAAGGTGATGGACTCCTCGGAGAGAATTTTAAACCGCTTTTTAAACTTGGAATGTTTTTTAAATTTATATTGCTTTTTATACTTAAATTTGTTAAAAAAGGCACAAAATCATCATCACTTTCATCCGATGATTTACAAGTTTTATCTTTTCGTGAAATAGAAACTTGTAAACCAGAAGATGCTTTAGGCTTTCTTTTGAAATTAAATTTACAAACCTGGGGCAAGTTCTTGGACCGAGAGCTTGTTTTTGACAAGGAAGGAGATGTTTTCTCTGGAGAGGTTTCATTTCTTCGAGCGTTTCTTGTTCTAGAAGTAGAGGGTGTCTGTACAAGTTCCTCGTTCACTTGGGTTTGCTCTAAAATATTTTCAAGCTGCTGAGTCAACATTTGAGAAGGCTTGCTGATCTCTTTATCTTCACCCTCAAACATCTTGTTCAGATTCTCTTCAATGGTGTCATTCATTTTCAGATTCAACCTTGTGCTTATCTTTCTTCCGGAATTCGTTTTACTTTCTGAATCTGATTTATTATCAAAAGTTTTACTCTCAGAACTTGTTCTATTTTCGAGAGTTTTTATCTCTGAGGCTTTAAAATCTTCGAGAAGTTGTGTCGGTGCTATTTCGTAGTCAATGTCTTCAATACTCGCATTTATTAAACCGATACTTTCTCTTTTAGGAGAAGGGAATGATAAAAGTTGGGTAGGAGCATCATGATCTATTTCATTTTCCTGTGAATGCTTCTCTTTCTTACCTGTGAAAGCACTAGATTCTATGAAAGATTTTGGTTCGAAAAGATCATCATCTGTTTCAGAATCATTCTTCTTACTCGTCGAAGGCTTTGGAGACATTTTCTCTATTTGAGTTGAGTTCTTTGATTTCTTTTCTTTATGAATGGAAGATTTGAATTGCATCCTACTTTTCAGAGTCTTCTTGGATTTGGAATTTTGTTCTTGACGAAGATCCTCACCATCAGTCTCAGATTCCTCGCCATTTTTCGATTCGACTTTTAGGGAAATTTTACTTACCAACTTAGAATTTTCCGATTCAGACTTAGAATCTTTAGCTTTGTTAATTTTAACTTTCTGACCTGCCGTCTTCAATTGCTTTTTTCCTTTATATTTATTTAAGTTCGATTCTTCTTTTTGAAAAACATCCTCATCGACAGTCTCAGTATCTTCGGTAGTTTTAGATTCTATTATTTTCTTTTTCTTGATTGGAGTCTTTGATTGCTCTTTTTCTTTAACTTGTTTTTCAAAAATCCCTTCGTCGTCAGTCTCAGAATCTTCTTTTGAAACAAGTTTTAAACCTGCTTTGGTAGAAACTTTAGAATTAGTTTTGGAACCAGTCAAAGAATTTTTGGACTCAGGAACTTTCTGAATTGGAGTCTTGGATATCTTTCTACTAAGTCCTTTGGTATTGGATTCTTCTTTTTGAAAAACATCCTCATCGCCAGTGTCAGAATCTTCGACAGTTTTAGAATCCGCTATTTTCTCTTTCTGGATTGGAGTCTTTGATAGCTTCATTTCCGAATTTTTCGATTCAGACTTAGATTCTGCGATATGACTTTTTACCAAGGTCTCATCTTTGTTACTCTTAAATCCTTCATCATTCCTTTTGGACACAGACTTAGAAATATTTAAATTTTCAATCTGTTTAAAATTTTGTGAATATTTTTGTGTAGGCTTGTTGAATATTTCTTCGTCTTTAGTTGTGAAATCATCCAAAATATTCGAGAAACCCTGGGTTGAAATTGTAGCTTTATTACAACTCAAAGTAGCTTTAGAACTAGACTTATTCGGACTCACCATCTGTGTTTCTTTTTCAAAAAGTCCCTCTTCGTCTGTGTCAGAATCAATGACATTCGAACCCACTTTCGAAACTTCAGAATTCAAAATAGGACTTTTCACTTTCACCTCAAAAGTCTGCGTAGCTTCTTCATGGATTTTGTTAGATGAAGACGCAATACATTTCTGAGTAGGACCCTCGAAACTTCCGTCTCTATCTGTATCTAAATTTTCAATCCTTGAAGCTGTTCCCAAATTTCCGGCCTTTATCGGACTTTTAACTGAACAAGCCTGTGTTGCTTCTTCGTCGATTTTTCGATTTGTGGAAACTTTCTGAGTCGCTCCCTCAAAAACTCCCTCTTCGTTTGTATTTGAATCTTCAGTTCTTGAAAATGTTCCCAAATTTCCGGTCTTTATTGGACTTTTAACTGAACAAACCTGTGTTGTTTTTTCGTCGATTTTTCGATTTGTGGAAACTTTCTGAGTCGCTCCCTCAAAAACTCCTTCTTCGTCTGTATCTGAATCTTCAATTCTTGAAACTGTTCCCAAATTTTCGGTCTTTATCGGACTTTTAACTGGACAAGCCTGTGTTGCTTCTTCGTAGATTTTTCGATTTTTGGAATCTTTCTGAGTCGCTCCCTCAAAAACTCCCTCTTCGTTTGTACCTGAATCTTCAGTTCTTGAAACAGTTCCCAAATTTTCGGTCTTTATCGGACTTTTAACTGGACAAGCTTGTGTTGCTTCTTCGTCGATTTTTCGATTTTTGTAAACTTTCTGAGTTGCTCCCTCAAAAACTCCCTCTTCGTTTGTATCTGTATCTTCAGTTCTTGAAGCTGTTCCCAAATTTCCGGTCCTTATCGGACTTTTAACTGGACAAACCTGTGTTGCTTCTTCGTCGATTTTTCGATCTGTGGAAACTTTCTGAATCGCTCCTTCAAAAACTCCCTCTTCGTTTGTATCTGAATCTTCAGTTCTTGAAGCTGTTCCAAAATTTCCGGTGTTTATCGGACTTTTAACTGGACAAGCCTGTGTTGCTTCTTCGTCGACTTTTCGCTTTATGGAAACTTTCTGAGTTGCTTCTTCGAAAAGACCCTCTTCATCGGTATCAGAATCTGCAATTATCGAGTCGTCCTTATTCAAATTTGTGAACTTCACCGATTTTCTTGTCTTCGGACTTTCGAGTGAAAAAGCCTGTGTGTCTTTTTCGTGGTTATTATCAAACTTTGTAGAGACTGAAGCTTTCTCCGAAATTGCTTCCACTGTTTCCGAATCTTCAATCTTTGGAATATATTTATTTAATTTCTTAGAATGAGAAATGGGACTTTTAAATTCAAAAACCTGTGTTGCTTCTTCGTGAACTTTCGAATGAGAAACAGGGCTTTTAGTGTTAAAAGCCTGAGTTGTTGCTTCGTGAATTTCATCAGAATTTAAAGTAGCTTTCTGAGTCAAGAGATTGAAAATATCTTCGTCGTCGACTTTGGAATCTTGATTTAAATTTTCAAATGGTAGATTCGAGTTCACTATCAAAGCTTGTGTATCGGCTTTGAGAATTTTATCAGCACTTTCAGAAGACTTTTGATTGGACGTTTCTGGATTCTTAAGTAAAATTTCCTGGGTTTCCAGATCGTGAATTCCAGAAGAGTTGTTTTTTCTAAGTTGCAGAAACGCCTGAGTTTCCTGCTCGTGAATACTGGTGAATCCACTTTCAGAATTAAGCAAGCTATCGTCGTTAAGAAACTCCAGATGCAAATTTCTCTGATTGCCTTCAAGTCGCTGGGGTGGCAGGGAAGGTCGACGGAATTCGGATGAGGCCTCTGAGTCTTTTTGAGTTCCATAAACTACGGATGAATCGTCATCGGTGGTGTTCTGTATAAATTGATTGAGTAAAGAATAGATTCTTAAGCAGTGGTATACTTAAAGTGACTTAAAGCATCTCACGGTTCTGGTTTGACTGATTGAGAGTCGATATCACAAAGGATATAATGATTTTTTGGTGAATAGTTCAAACCAATAGAGATAATAAAGCTTTTCTTGGTACAACAATTATTTTCGAGTGCGAAAACCTTGAGATAATAATGTGACGATAAAGAGCGAGATAATAGTAGATAAGGCAAATCAGATTGGCAGAATGATATTATGTAATACGTAGAAAATCCGGAAAATGTAATGTGTAAAAAGATCAAAGGTGATGCTTTTATAAAAGGTGTGTAAAAATAATCTAAACTTACCAATACAGAATCTGGCGTACTTGCAATGATGTCGTTACATCTTGACACCGCTGGAGTTTTAAAAATACTCTCATTTAAACTGCTTAGTTTTCTGTAAGTAGCTATGATTGAACCGATTCGCAAGGAAGCTCCATCGGATAATTCGAAGAGTCGATTTGGCAGCAATTTCTCCTAAAATTAATTTAAATTGCTATTTCTAGTATTTATTACATATATTTTCTTTCTAAGAGAATTTTAAAGAATTAATGAATTCATTTAATCCAAAATTATTTAATAAATAAATACATTTTGTTCAATAATTGTCTTCACTAATGTATAATGCGATAATAGTGAAAAACTTACTTTATTGAGGACTGTCTTATTGCAAGATTTCAAGTCACAAATGAAGGAGACTTTTCGCCTTCCTTCAATTTCCGCATGATATTTAGAAACAGTCTGTAATGTGTAATCACGTTCGGGTAAAACAATATTTTTAATTTTGCTTAAAATTCATTTTTAGAATAAAATACTTACTGAATCTTTTAAAACAATATCATTTGATGCATGACGACCTATGGTATTCATGCCTGTGTAAACTGGATACTCTGTATCATTTACAATCAGAACTCCAACCTAAAATCAAATTTAATTGATAATAGAAAATAAAATCGTGGGTGTAAATAAAATATCATTATGTATATAGGTACTTTATTTAATTGAACTAATCATATCTTGGTCATATAGCTAAGAGAAAATTGATGATCAGTGTTATAATCAAAACAATCGTATCAAGGTCATTGAAAAGTAAAACGAGAAATGTAAACAAGAATGTCGGGAATGCCGAATGGACAGACATATTAGGATGATGCAAACTCTACTGAGTATTTCAAATTGCTCTCTAAATTCAAAAAATATATAAAAAATGAGAAATCCTTACTTGTTTTTTTTCATCTTTATTGTCATTTCCAGTACTCTGAGTATTTTGTGTCGGCTCAAAATCTTCGTTTCGATCGCAAACTTGCGTCGACGGGAAATCGTCAAAATCCATGTTCATAACCTCAAAAAAATGTTGTGTCGATTTATACCATTCTTGTAATATAAGTCAACCCAACTCTTACAAAATTTTAACCAGTTATACAAATAACTGTCAGACGCTTGTTAAAGCTGTATTATTGTTAAAATGACAAAAACTAACGTCAATATTTGTCAATTTATAGAATAAACAAAAGACGCAGTAAGCACACTCCATGCGGTATTTTCAAGAATGATTTCCCGCGAAAAGGAGTTTTGAGTTGACGGAAACGCCGGAAACCATGATATATAGAAACCAGTGTAGGCAACATAGAGACATAGAGTTCTTAGTGAGTAATATTACCGAGGTAATATTCCCGTTCTCGGTAACGTTACCGAGAAGGTAACGTTAAAATAAATTACCTTACAATTTTCGAGAATTTATGACAATTTATTTTTTTTAATTTTTATCATTTTTTATCATTTTTTATTTTTCATTTCTAGGGGGGAAAACTCCTCCCCTTGGTGCCCCCCCTGGCTACGGTCATGGATTATCGACGGCCCTGAGACTGCTCACTGATTTTCCGTTGGAGAAATTCTGCCGTTGACTGAAATTTGAATCGCGCGCCAAATTTTGACCAATGGTAACACACATTGGCAATCGGCTAGAGAAATACTGCCATTGGTCAAAATTTGGCGCGCGATTCAAATTTCATTCAACGGCAGAATTTCTCGAACAGAAAGTCAGTGAGCAGTCTCAGGGCCGTCGATAATCCATGACCGTAGCCAGGGGGGATACCAAGGGGAATTGTTCCCCCTCTAAATGAAAAATAAAAAATATTTCTCTAGTAAGTACACTGTAAAAAGTATTATCGTAATTTTATCACAATGAATGATGTGACCAATTAATGTTAAAAAAATGTTAATTCTCATAAATTCTCGGTAATTCTCTTAAATTACGTAAGTTACGGTAACATTGTTTGTTACCTTACCCAATTTTAAATTAACGAGAATTTTCGAACTGTAAGGCAACAGAACAGACAAAAACTCTTAACTTCAATTGGTTCTTTCAGCCTCATTCAACATTTCTTTTTAAATTCGTTTGTTTCTATTGAAAAAAAACTGACAAGCAAATGTTTATGCAATTTCGAATACATTTTTAAAACTACTTTTTGATTTAGGAATCTAATTAGAAAGTATAAGCTTAAGAATTTTAGTCTGTCATCTGTGGGTGCTGAAAATGCATTACATTTTTTAAAGCTAGGAACCTTTTTAATAAAATCGACATATAACTAGGATAGTCATTTTCCAATTTTGAAACAGAAGACCTTTTCATAGTATAATTTCATAATCTGTAATACAGTAAATTAAACTGTTTCATTGCTTGTTCTTGAACTATGTATAATAAAACGGCGTAGAATCGTGAATCACCTAGGATAAGGAAAAAAAAAACCTTCGCTATCTTCATATCATCAATAGCAATAAAAACCTCGAATTGAATTTGATAAAAGATAGGAGACAGTACGATAAGAGTTTTATTACAGGTTTCGTAAAATTATAAAATATTTCGCCATATATGACTTGGGGAATTATAAATCAATATCTAGTTAGTTGGGGTGGGAAAGTGTGAAATTTTATGCAGTATCTAAAAGAGGATGTGCATATACCAGTAAAGTCATTTTTTCTTTACATTAGTTAATATCTTAAACAATTACTTGAAAAAGATTACCACAAAGTTAAGATACCTTACACCGTAAAATTTGATCAAATTTCAAAATAAATTTTGTGTAAATTTACTCTTAAATTGAAAATTTCATACTAACATTGCGAAAAATGGAAATCTTGAGAGAAAATACCAAGAAAATTCAAGAAAAAAAGAACAAAATGCCCTAATTGGTACGGAACCCTTCTAGCTACGCTCCTGCTATTTACCCCCACCATAACCCTGTGAGTTGGAATTTTCCCTTCTGCGCAGACTCTCGCGCAGAAAGGATTGTGGTGGCTGCGCGACCTAACCCAACCGTTCAAAGTCACCCAACCTAACATGTGCAAAAAGGAAGGCATTTGTGGGCATTTGTGTTCTCCAGCAAGCAGAAGCAGTGGCGGCAGCGCCGTCTCTCGAGGCTCGTGAGGCGAGTCGACTCATTACTTTGACCGTTGCTTGGCTTCTTGCAACAAGCAAGTAATAATTAGCCATTGAGTTGAGAGATCCATTGACGCTTGTGTGGCTCGTCGCGCATGGTGCGACCAAATCGACCCTCCGTGGTTTTTAAACCGCTGCTCTCCCTTGGCTCAGGTCTTAGACTCAGTTTGGTCTCAGTATTCTCACCAACCTAGCACTCAGTTTAATAGTTCAATTCAGTTCCTGTTTGCCAATCGTTGCTGAATGTGAACATCGCGATTGTGTCCACTTTATCCCAATTGTAAATCTCGCTATGTGACTGATACGTTGGGGGACATCAGTATCTTTCGTCTCATTGTAACCCCTCATATAAGGAGCGTGGCACCACACACCTTGTTTCTTGTTTCAACAAGAGAGACACGAGACAATCGGCATTCTACATTCAGCCAACACAGGCTGAGAGAAGAAAAGAAAGAAAACGCTCGGTGGGTCCTTAGGGCCATCCGGGGACCATCGACCAATAGCATATAGGAAAAAAAAAAGATGGAGTGCCCACACCTTGCTCAAAGCGTCTCTATCACCGTTGATGATGTTGAGGCGACATACTCCAAGGATTTGCCGTTAGTTTGTGCAGGTAAAATTCAAAAATTGCCCTACACGCTCTACAAGAAATAGAGACAAGTTGAAACAAGACTCGCCTTTCCTGGGCCCGAGACAAGCCACCTCAGGCCGTTCCTCTCCCGACCTTGAGAACCCTTCACAAGCTCCAACCCGTTTTTCCCGGAAACCCTTCCCCACTCGTCCCTTTCCATCCAGTTAAGAAAATTCGCGTGTTATCGAGTGTAGGAATTTTTTCATTCTATTTTAGGTTATCTCTTCAATGATTTATTTCGCAAAAAGTTGCAGAACAATGTTTTCAATACAGTTTATTTTTTTTTTCTTTGGGAAAGTTAAATACCAATTTTGAAGGAAAGATCATATTTGTGGCTAATCTATTTAAATGTAGAAGAAATCACCTGGATACAATATAAGTAAATGTCAAACTGATTCCCAAGACTGCAAAAAAATGCACCGGATACTGATCTCAAATTTGAATTTGAAACCGAAATTCGAACCTCTATTTGAAATTTGAACCAAGATTGGAAAATTAGATGTGGGTGCAAGTTCGGTCGGGCTGTGGGTGTCAAATTTTGGGAGTGTGCGTCATTTTTTCCTCGTGTTTCGTATGTGTGCGCGTTCGCGTTGGAAAATCAATACCAGACGGTACTAATCAGCTGGCCTGAGATTCGTCATTATAATTCGCGAGATAAGAGACAAGTACTCGTTTTTCTTGATTTGGGATTAGATTCTGGGAATAGTAGTTTATTTAACCCCAAGTTCAGAATTTGTGTACATAATTAAAATTATTGATAAATATCGCGAAATAGTCGGATGTTTAATCGACAGAAAGTCGAAGGGTCAATCCAAGGGCCTCGATTTCTTCTTTTCCCGTTTGCCAACTCGTTCCCCCTTTTTGCCTTCACAGACCTTCCATCTTGCCTCGCTTTGTCCGACCTCGAGACTATATTTACGCCGAAACATGCAAGCCGACCTTTCTTTTACGTTTTATGATCCCTTGGATTCGCGAGTCGAGTCCCATTTTCAAAGTAGGTATGACTCCAGATTCAATGGGAATTATTTTCATTATTTTACCTTAATCGAAATTTCTAGACGTTTGCAGAAACCAAGATTTACTGCGCAATATTCGTTAAATTCGATCGGACAATGTCAGGGCTAACAATAAGCGTGTCTTGTACATTCATAGTTGAAGGATTTTAAAAAGAATCTTGGAGAATTTATTAGAAGGGAAAGAATGAGAAAAGGGAGTGAAAGGAGTGGTCGAGTTTATGAGCGTTAATTATTGAAACGATTATCTTTAGTACTGACGTCTCTAAATTGAAGCTCGCTGCAAAATTAAAGGCTTGGAAACAAAATCTTGATAAAGAATAAGGCATTCAAATTGGATTCTCTTATCATCAATTTTGAATGTTCCAGAATCACTTTTGTATACTTTATGCGAATATCAGCAGATTATATTCTTGGAATTATTTCGAACGTATTAAAAAATGTACCTGCATATTGGAACGTTTAAAATAATTCCAGTTTTTTTTAGGTAACTTAAGAAAAAGGATTACCCTTCATTCTTCTTTTCTATTGCGGAAGAGTACATATTTCAAAGAAGTCCGATTGTAGTATACATTTTTACTTTTGTTTTCAGGTAGTAAGGACTCATCTCTTGAGTTATTAACAAAATTCAAAGTTCATTAGCCTTGTTGTAACATTGAGTAACAACAATACACGTGGATTTTCGTCGCAAGGACAAACGATAAAAAAAAGAGTCGAGACTTGAGACTGTACATTCTAATTTTTTGAAGCAGTGGGGAGCTCCTTCAATTCCTAATCCCCTCTACGTTCTTCGCTGTTCAGCCTTTCACGATTCACGATACAGGTTTCTTTCTAACGATCGTGCACCTTTTGCGATGTCAGGAATAAATTCGTAACTGAAATATTTTCGGAGATTCGTCACTATCTACATAATTACTTGAGAAAGAAACATTGCGCGAAAATTTTTACTCAGTCCGCAATTGTTTTAGACACTTGCAAAATGCTACTAGTTTAAAATTTGAAATTAAAACTATTAAAGCTTTAAAGCTTTAATATGAAATTCCGTATTAATCTGAATTTTTCATAAATCGGTTTAATAAAATTGATGAAATTCAACTAAAGATCTGAGAATTTACACTAAACATTAATTAAATTATAACGAAATGAATTTTTGACCTCCTTTTCGCTATTTCATTAGCTCTTTTCCAGGTCACATGCACAGGTCACGTGACTAGACAAATTATTGTAGTTTCAATTAATTATAAATTTTTCTTCAGTGAAATACCAATTCACTGCTTATTGAAATGTTTATAACTTTTAGCATTTAGCCTGAATAGTTTTAAATTATTAACTTCGTCTTCAGAACTGAATATCAGACTCTGCAACATCATCAAATTCGCGAAATCATCCCATTTGTTGTCTCTCGGGCTCGAAGCATTTGGAACCTTCATATTTATCTGCAATCTAAGAGTTCACGCTCCGCAGCCCGTAACGCTTCGGGATGCTTAGGGTCGATTTAAAATGCTGTACCGAGCAACGCTTATTGTATTACTATTTATACTCTGCAGCAATTTTACTTTTCCAAAATTTTACTCGATTCTGATATGTAACGAGTTCGTGGGAAAATTCAGAAGAAGAAAAACGAGTCTGTCGCTAAGTAGGCAACGCTGCAAAATCGATAGCAGCTAGCTTACTAATCAGATGGCGTGAGATCCGCTGTCGCAGAAGCGTGCAGCTTTTCTCTCGGCTTTTCCAATATATTTTTTTTTGCTCTCGTACGAGTACTATATTCTGCACTCGAGCATGAATGTTAGTCTGCAAGTACATAATCTGAAAATGCGAACATGATTCATACAACGTAGAGATGACTTTTCGTTTGTCCTTCAATCTCAAATGTTCGAGAAACCGGAACTTTCTCTTGGAGATGTATAAAAATTATTACCGTGAATCAACTGGGTGTCAGTCGAATTTTGGAACCAAATAGAACTGGGAATTTTGATTTCGAATTTGCAATTGCAAAAATATTTGATCTCAATGAATTATAAACAATCATTTACTGGCTTACTATTCTTGGAAATAAATAGCAAATGGTAAAGGCAAGGAACATTGATAATGCTGGATGTAATTAATCATCCGCTTTCGATTTGTGCAAATAAAGATAAAATACATAGTATTCAGCTGACCTAGAAACTATTTATTGTATATAATCTTATTGCTGTTTTTAATCTTTTCCTAAATACAAAATTCTGTTGAGTTCTCGTTTCATCCCCTTTATTATTGATGTATCCTACATTTTAAATATAACACCCGTCAAGTAGATTTCAATGATTTCTGAATGATAATTTGTTTCAACTTTAATGTGAAGTTGTTTTGATAAAATACGGTGGCAACTGCACTTCAAGTTCTAAGGTTTCATGTATTATGACAAGAGGAAAAGAACGTGGTCGCATCTTAGGATTCGGTTTCCATTTGCTCTTTTCCGAGTTACGTGATAGTCGTCTCACTTTTCACTGATTCTTCGTGATTTCACTTTTTTAATGCCGGCCTAATCCTTCGAAATTCCTCATAATTCCGCATAATTTTCAGCTTGTTATCGAGATAAAATCTTGTCTCTACCTATGGAGAATGAAACTTGCTGCAATCTGCACTCTGCCTTTACTCTTTAGGTTTCCACCTAAGCGATTTTAATCTAAAATTGATTTTTGTCTATTTTGGGTACCGGCTGACAGTATGCGGAACGGAGAAGAGTACGTGGATGTGTCTGCACTGCGGAGCGATTCACTGCGGACGTTACGAGGCGGGGCACGCGCTGCAGCATCATGAAAAAAATACTCAGCACGCTGTGTGCATAGACTGTGAAAGCCTGGCTGTATTCTGGTGAGTGTAACCCCGAGTGCTTCTAGGCAGAGGCGAAAATGAAATGAGGTCGTCGAGCAGATCGAGTAGCAGATCCTTTCTTCCAGTTACATCTGTGACGAGTACGTGGTGAACGACACCGACAATGGCGTCATCGAGGCTGTCCGTCGGAATACCTTCCGCAAGAGCGAACTCAAGGAGAACGATGAGAGCTGGAGTACGTCAACCCCATCCCCACATGGCCCTGAAAGCGGAGATTCCTCGGCTGCGGACGCCCTCTGGAAAGCCGAAGTCGTCGTTCGAAACCTCAGGCAAGTTTGAAAAGGTCATGCTTTAAAAAGACTCGAGTAACTCGTAAAAATCCTGTGTAGATTCCTCAATTTTTAATTAAATCACTAATTAAGATTCTATAATTTTGGTTAAAATTGAAAGTTACTCGATTCTTTTAAGGTCACATCGAAATACAACACTTTGGCTCTATGTACTTCCTATTTTTCTGTCTTAATTGAGAAAAGCGTACAAGTTTATTGCCTGAATTGAGCTCTTTTAAACTCAGCATCTCTTGTCAGAAGCACTTGTAAGACTTTATTCGTTGAAGTGACTCTCCATCCACAGTTACACTCGTCTCTTAAATCGTGATATTAATGTGCTGCAACACAACTCGCCAGTTTCTTTTCTTTAGATAACCACTGGTCGGTGACGAAATATTCGCTTGTAAGCGGAGAAAATAATTTTTATGTCATCGTTGCTATGAATAAATCAAAACATTGCTTTTGTGTTGTGCTGATATATCAGAAACCCTAGACATAACTGAATTCGATTGGGTTTTAGGCCAAGGACCCGGAAAAGACTGCATTCATTGGATGGTACAAGCGGGGAAAATAGGCCTGCGTCGAAGCGACGGAACTCAAAAAATACCAAAGAGAAGAAGGTCGTGGGCCTGAGGAATTTGGGTAACACCTGCTTCATGAACGTCGTGTTGCAGTCGTTTAATAACATCAGCCACTTCTGCGAGTATTTAACAAAGATGCCGAGCTTGGAAGGTATTGCCTTTGATGAGCCACCCACACATAGAGGGAGAATTGTTGCTCCAGGAAGAGCGAAGGAGTTGAGCGATGCTCTTCTAGCTGAAGAATTACGAAAGGTCCTTTTGGGTTTGAGCCTAGGTAGTTCAAATGGCCAGGCGATTTCGCCCGAGTGCCTGTTCGTCGTCATTTGGAAAGTGGTACCACGTTTTAGGGGTTACCAACAACAGGACGCTCATGAATTCCTAACTTACATGCTTGATAGGTTGCACACAGAGCTTTTACAGCTGCTCCCGAGACTTGGACACGAACCGCTTGGCCTACGAGGAAAGCAGAGTATTGTGACTGCAGTTTTTGGTGGCACGTTGTTAAGTGTGGTAAGTGTCTCAAGGAAGAAAGATACAATATATGTTGGTAGAATGAATAATTATTGTGAATCATTTTATTGTGGATCTCTTTTCAGGTTCATTGCATGAACTGTCGTACGGACTCGAAGACACACGAGGCCTTCCAAGATCTCTCTCTGGACATTCCGGACAGATTACAAAGACGGACGAAGGATCAGGAAGAAGTGTGCAGTTTGACTCACAGTTTATCGAGATTCTTTAAAGTAGAAGAGTTGGCAGACAGTGAGCTTTATTTCTGTGACAACTGTAGGGGAAAACAACGGTCTACCAAGAGATTCTGGATTCACAGGCTACCTAATGTGAGTTTGAACAATTTTGTCTATTATCTTTAAACGACTCCTTAAACCCACGCGGGGTTAAAATAAAATTAACCATGATTTTTTTATGTCTGCAGGTGTTGTGCCTTCACATTAAAAGATTTAGGTGGTGCAATTCTTATCGCTCAAAGGTGGATACACAGGTTGATTTTCCAATGGAATCACTTGATATGTCTGCGTTCACAGTGCGTGGCGTGTCGGGAGCGAAGCTCTCTGGTCAGAATAATTATCTGTATGACCTAGCTGCCGTGATCGTTCATCACGGTACAGGGTAAGATCTTTAAAGGATACTTAACCCTACTCTTTACAAAATTCTCTTTGAAGGGAACTCTATCCCTAACTGAAAAAATATTTTTTGCAGAGCCGGAACCGGACACTACACTGCATTTGCTGTACACGATGGTCAGTGGTTCCATTTCAACGACAGTTCCGTGCGAACAGCGAGTGCCGATGCTGTTTCAAAGTGCAAGCCTTACATTCTATTCTACGTACGAAAGGAGTTCTCCATTCCACCTCCATTGTGACGATGTTTCCCAGAGACGACCCGTTCTAACATTACTCATCGGGACTCGGCTTCAAACAAAGCGACGCTGATCTCGGAAACAACATGTGGACGTTCGTTTTCGCGAACTTAAATCATTCTCAGACTTTACTCAGGCGACTAAAGTGCTCGATACGCACCCGGAAGGGGAAGTTAAGTTTGTTAGGTCTACGAATATAAAACAATTGAAATTATCACTAGAATCGTTCAACAGTTCTCATAATCGTAGCCTTTCCGCTTGTGTTTAACAAAACAAAACAAAACAAACTTCTTGTGGTCTTTATTGGGCATTGGTTGGAAGATCGGTTTATCTTTCACCTGTCTCATCCACGGGTCTGTCGCCCCGTTCCGTCCTATTGTTCGTCGAACGAATTCACAGTCGCTAACAAATCGAAGTTTCTTTGCAATCTGCTAAAATCTTCTACATTGAAACTTCAAAGCTCTTATGAAAGCATTTCTCGCAAATTTTTTCTTGGTTTCTTCTCGAAAACTGCTTTTGCAATCTAGTTTGGAATTGGAGATTATGTAAATATAGCTAGACATTTAATGAATTATTCAAAAAATTATATTTATTCGTAGAGAAATGTCTTCATTGGGAATGGGTGGAAGGAATTCGCGAGGGGTTTTTCGAAAGTATGTGGACAATTAAAAAGGAAAGAGGAGCGTCAGTGGATCGAAATTAACAGTTATCTCTGATTTGATTTGGACAGCGGACGACGACTAAGACACATGCCTGCTCTCTCGCTCATTTTCACGATTCAGTTCTCGTAGGCAGGCGAGCAAATTCTATATTTTTCTAGCTGCCGACGCGTAATAGCGAAAAGAGTTGCCAATCGTTGACGAATGACGGTAATTCAATTGTGATATTGAAAAATGAAGGCATTAAGGTGTTAAGGTACGATGTATGTACAGAAATGGTGATGAGGATGGTGATATTGATGATAATGATTATGAGTATGAGAGTGTGTTTCAATGCGAGTGGCCGATTTTCTGGAATGGACATGTGGAGTTTTCAAGAGGAAATTTTTCATCCGAGAACGAGAACATTCTAAAGAATATTGAGCATTCATGTCTTTTTTTAAACACGTAAGAACAATTTTAACTATATTATTATTTTGCCTAGAATTAGTTTAAGTTTGTCATAAAGATGTTTTTACTTCATTTTTGGTGTTACTTTTTAGATTGATTCTATCTGCATTTGAATTGTGACTTTGTCTGTAGTATTCTTGAGAATATTCCCGTATTATAAATTCCTGAAACATCGAGAACTCTAAGGAGATGGAGTTGACTTCAGGCATCGGCAGGTAGCGAGAACGGATTGCCTTTTAGTGTCGATTTTCTTACGTGGAGCTCCTTTGCGGTCGTCTGCGAGCGCCTCGATCGAATCGATTCGGAGTCTCGTATCTTTTCCCTCTTAAAAAAAGCTGGATACAAACTTATAATACCAATCTATACAATCGTACGTTTTATCTCTGTCCACTCAGCTTTGAACTTTAACGTGCTAAGGTTGCTGTAGATAATTATAAGTTATAAGGACTCTGCACTCTTAGGTGTATATTTTTTTGTGCTGAGTTTTATCCACCTTTTGTCGAGGGTCTTCAAACGTGGACTCACTCTCACTCTTTTTCTCTTTTCTCTTTAGACTACCGAATCGCTCGACGACTCTTATGTGATTATTTAAAGACTTATTTTTTCTATAACGATAACGAGAATTATAATAACAATAATACATAAGTTAACAAGTAGCGAAGGAACGTTTTATTAAGGCGATAACTCGACAATTCATCGCATATATGGAAGACTTATTATTACTCGCACGAAACTCGACGCGAACGAACAAGGGGGGAATTAAGCGATAAAAATACTGGTATATCACAGTAGAACGAAACACTGAGATGTACGAACGGCGAATAATAAAGAGCGTTAACGACAAGTGGTAGCTTGTATCGTTACGGTCAACTTTTTTCATTCTGAGTTTTCCTCTTGCCTTTTCTTCAGTTCTTATTTTTAATACTGAAGTAGTTATAGATTAGGATGTTCCAACTCTGAGTAGAGTATAGGGCTCAGTTCAAATTCTTATTGCTAACTTTGCTTATTTTATTTCGTTAAACGGATTTTTAGAAAATAAGTTTGTAATTTAACTAAATGAGTATTTTTAAGTTAGAGAATATTGTAGAATTGTAGATCATCACTGCAAGTTTAAATAGGGATCTCAGCAGATCCCTTTGTTATCGACTGTTGAAGAATAGGGTTTCTTCCTGTTGGAAGGATTAGGTTTAGACCTTTTCGACGATAGGTACACGTTTCCTGGGGAACCTACGGACGGCTGAACAAGGGCGCGGCACAATTTAAAGCAAAAACAACTACTTTCTGTTTCAATTTGACTCGGTCGTTCATCAACTTTGACCTTGATGTCATCAACTTTGACCTTGATGTCATCAACTGATGATACTTCTTTATCAGGACTTGGCTTCTTTTTCTCCGGTGTTTCCGTAGGTTTTTGAGGTTTTTCCTCAAAGCGAATGTCGCCAAAATCTTCAAACTAAAGGGGTAAATTTTTATAAATATATTTACCAAAAACGACTTAAAACTTGCTAATATTTTTTATTTTTTACCTCAGGTTCTTCTAGACGAGAAAATCGAGGCCTTGGATTTTTTATATCAATTGGAGAACTTTTTACCCGACTGATTTTTACTTCAGCAATTCGACTACTCTCTGTCTCAAAATCAGAACGTTTGAGTGAGTTTTCTGAGAAAATTTCGATTTTTGGATTTCCTGGAGGGCCTCTGGAAGTTGATGATACTTTAGCCTCTTCTATTTCTTCAGCAGGAAACTGAAGTTCCATTGTGTCACCGGAATTTCCAGCAGATTCAAGACGGCATTCGGAGTTTTTGAAGAGTATCTTCGTAAGTTCAGATTTTGAATTTTTGGATTTTTTCTTTTTAAGACTGGTGGAAAATCTACGGATGTAGTTCCTCATTCGAGGGAGGAAATTACGATCTTGGGGTGGACTTTCGTATGAAACACAGTTTTTTAATTTAGAAGGGAGAGGTTCGGTGCCTGAAAGAGCCAATGTAGTGATGCTAGGGTGGATGTCCAGTTTGCAGGCAATTTCTTCTGGTTCTTCGAGTTTTGGAAGTGTCTGTGGAGAATTTAGTATTTTTCAATTGAAATTTTTTAAATTTAGAAACATTTTTATTGAACAATCTTTTAAAGAAAGGATTTTAAATAGAGTTTAATAAATTTCTTGCCTTATATATAAAAATGTACCTCTTTTGTGCGATCTTGCTCATTTTCGACCTTGAATTTCGAAGAATTTCGACTATCGCTTTCGGATATAGTGAAAGGATAACGATCTTGGTTTTCCTTTTTCATTAATTCCAATAGATAAGTCAATTTAGACACAGAAGAAGAACTTTTAGCGGGCAGGTTTGTATTAGTCGATTCTTTTGAAAGAATTGCTGTACTCTCCGATTTTGTTTGCTTCATCGAATTGAAGAAAGCACTTCTCTCTATTGAATTTACAGCTTTTCGTTTGATATCTTCTTCGAATTCACCATTAAAATTTTTTTTACGGAGATCTATGATCCTTGGTTTTTGATAGTGACATTCAGTTAATTCACGAGGATAATTTTCTTCAAGATTTCTGCGAAATCCCCATCTTCTTTGATTTTGTTGGTTCGAATCTCCCATGGAGGATTCAAACATTCTGTGGTTAATTAAAGAATCATCTGGAATTACTTCTTTGTCGCTCTGATTTGGAGCCATTTGCTGATTTTCTCGACTTTGGAATTCGTTTACTGAACATTTCGCCCCAAAAAATAAATAATAAATTTTATAAACATTATTTACAATTTTTTGATATTGGACAATTTTAATTTTGTAGTTGATCTTAATTAATATAATTACCTGGTTGTATAAGAACCTTTCCTTTCGTCAAATCGGGAAATAGTTGGTCCAAATTCCGGTGATTTAAATTCTCTTCGAACTGGTTAGAACCTTCAAGCAATTTTTCTTTCATATTCCTCGGTAAAATGAAAGCATGTGGATTATCCGATGTTTTTGGTTTCAAAGATTCTGAATCTTGAAATGGAGATGCAAATACAAAATTATTGTCGTGAGGTTTTAGAATAGTAACAGGATCCAGTGTAAAAGTTGATGATATTTTCTTATTAGAAGATATTTCCATTTCCAAAGCATTTTGTTCTTGATGGTGACTATTAGTAGAAGAAGGTTTACTAGAAAATTCATTACTCAAAATTTCTTCGTTATTTCCTCCATTTTCGGATTTCTCATTAATGCTGGATAAATCGCAGTCTTCGTTGATTGGAGAATGATTCTCAGAAGATAAGCTCTTTGGATGAATTTCTGCTTCTTCCATTACTTTTGATATTGGCTCATCAAAGTCATCTGAAATAATTTTTTAAATTTAAAAATAGAAGATTTTTTAAGTGTTTTATTTTTCTAATAAAGAATTGTATTTACTTTGTGTATTTAGGATTGATTCTGAACTCAATTCTTCCGTTTTTAAATCAAAAAAGCAATTCTCATCTTTTGCAGTTTTCAAATCCGAGGATGTGAACTCGAAGGATCGAACACTTCTTTTGTCATGTGAACTTTTAACTTCTGGATATTCTATCCTCGAAGTTGAGATAGATTTTTCAAAACGTGAAATTTCATGAAATTTTTTCTCGTACAAAAAATTCCTCGATTTTTCGATGTTGATTGGTGTTGAAATCGATTTCTGGCTAATATTTTTCCTCGATTCGTTAGGGCTTGCAATGATTCTTTCAGGAATTCTGGTAGGGATTTTTTGAAAAGATGATGGTCGAGAATTTGAGTAAAGTGGAGTTTTTGAATACGAGGATCTCAACTTTGTTTGTAATTGCCTGTTCTCTATAAAGAAATAATACTGTTAAGAAAAAGTTTTCACTTTAATATTAAACTTGTTTATAAATTTGTATAAGTTAATAATTTTGCATACCGGAACGATCAGGACGATATTTTCCAGAGTCGCCATATGCATTTTCCCGTTTTAAGGAAACATCGGAAAGAGCTGAGACCAGAGCTTTCATGTCTAGAGATTGTTGATTTTCTTTTTCTTTGCTGCTGCCCAAAGGGGATAAATCCTGAGATCTAAATAAAAGAAGTTAAATTAATTCTTTCCTAGCGAAAAATTTGAATTTTTATTTTATTTATACAGTTACTTGATACCTTATTTTTAAAGCAGGAACCTTCAATTTCTTATCCTCCCTTAAACTTGAATTTTTCCTCCTGAAATTAATTTCCGATCTTCCAGTGCTAATAACAGATTTTGCCGAATAAGAAGAATTTTCTTCTAAATTAATCCTCGAATAAATAAAGGAAGGTATTCGGGAAACACGACGATCAATTTCAGATGGATCACTTCTAGTAGAAGTTGGATTGGAGATGAAGCTATGATTTATATCAGTATTCAATTGCCTTGGTGTACTGAAAGTCGATACTGGATTCCTTACTCGACCAGAATTTTCCTTTGAGTTCAAAATCCCTTCTTTTTTTGAAAGAAAATCCCTTTCTCTGAATTTTGCAGAACTAGAATTCGATTCTGTTGATGATCCAAGATTGGTTAGAATTTTAACTCTCGACTGAAGTTTGGCCAATTTGTCTCTAGTTTTCAAACGTTCTATCATCAAGTTTTGAAGGATTTTGTTATTTTCAGTGTCAGAATCACTTTCCGAACTTAAATTGCAAAGCAAGACACTTTCTGGTCGGTATCCTCCGACTTTCTTGGAAATGTTGATATTCTTGGATTTGGATAGGATTGGAAAAGTGCCGGCGAAATTCAGTGGGGATAATGGAGAGAGTGGCGAGGTCATCACGTCATTCTGAAAAATTGAAAAAATCAGGGTTTTATTAAAAACAATTCGTATACAATTAACATCAAATCGAAATTTCAGGACTGTTATAGGATTTATTTTTTAAAATACGATTTTGATACCTTCAAGTTAGTTCTGTAAAGAGGACGTTTATTCCGTTCCCCGGACGATGTTAAATTCGAACGACTAGATAATTTACCACCTTCGAGAAAGTCGATATTTGATTCTAATTTCCCTCCACTAGAATCTCCACACCTTGAAGAATTTTGAGACAATTCGGAGTCTTCTCGATTTTCGATTTTTGGAATCATTGTTTTCATTGACGAGCCTCTAGAGCTTTTGGATACTGTGTGAAATAAGAAAACAATTAAAATTGAAAGGATTTTGAAAATAAATTTAAATTGAAATTTTAGTTTAGTTTTTTTTTACACCTGAATCTCTGTCACTGTCTGTTGAGAATTTTGAGGAAAAGTTACTGCTTTGGTTCCTGGATGCCTCCATAATTTTTACTCTTCTTCGGATACGTGGGTTCTGTAATTTTGAACTAATCGCAGAAGAGATTCGAGTTTCAGAACTTGCGGAACTAACTTCAGCCTCGTCTTTTTCCTCGATACTATTAGATAGTTCTTGTAGGTAATAGAAAAAATCTCGTTCCTTTTGAAGAAGACGATTTGATACAACAGATCCCTCGCAAAATGGAGAGCTTTCACTTGGGGAAGGCAAGTCTCGTAATTTTCTTTTCAAAGAAGATGCTGTGCTTTCTTCGGAACTATTTTCTACTTTAAAACCATTATTTTGCTGATTTTATTTCAATATTAATACAAGAAATATGATATAATTTTTAAAATATGTTCTCACCTAAGCTAGACTCATCCTTACATTGAATTTGATCTTTTTCGTCCACAATACTTATACTTTCGCTATCTATAAGAAAAAAAAAATGGAAGCTATTGATGACGCTTACAAGTAAAAGCAAAGAAAAAACATTGCTATACAAAATATCAATTTTTATTTAAAGACTTTTTTACCTGGCGAGGATAAGGGATTCGAGTTTCTTGGTTCAGATTCTTTAAAATCTCCATTCTTCTCCGAGTTCATTGTTTTACTTATTTTTCTTCAGAAAGAAAAAATATTATTACTTATTTGATGCTGGCTGGAGGCTGAATTAGCCTATACATACAGTAGAATAAAGAATCAAGATTATTAACCAACTTCAATGCGGTAAGCCGCCATACTGTTGAAATAAAACAAAAGATAATCGATAAACAAATGAAAGTGTACATTTTAAATTTCTCAATTCCACATTGGAAACGTAGAAATGAGAGATATGAATCAATTTTCTATTTTAGACTCAATTTGTTGATAAACTTTTCATATTAAATATTATACCAAATTACGGTGCCCCTAAACTGGGCCATTATCACATTTCAGATCCTTGATTACAAATTTTAATTAAAGTCTTGAAGTTACAGCGATTACAGAAAGTCATTTCTAAATATTATTCCGAAAATTGTTTCTCATTCTCATTACCTGCAAATTACTATGTTACAGAAATCAGAATTACACTTAAAAGGAACTCGAAGAGAGTCGACTATGAAGAGAGAGAACTATGCTGTGGTTTCCGTAAGATCTGCGCAAAGTCTCCTAACAAGGGAAGCAAGAACGGCTTACTGTGCTCGAAGGCAGTGGACCATTTTCGAAAGTTCTTCGAGTTGTGTAACAAACTTTACTTGGGATTGGTTGCCCGAAGGGACTGGTGGGACGGACGAAAGGGAGGAGCACCGCCGGAGGGTTCCAGAGGGTGTTCGAAAGGTAAATGCGGGGTATATACGGGGACCATGTCTATGTATATATGCTGCACTACAAAGTCTAGAGAAACGAAGAAGAGGGTAAGATAAAGATAGACAAATAATATATATAGATATAGAAATAGATACTAAATAAAAAAGGGAGTACGACACGAAGGGAAGAGATTCAGTTAGGATTCCATCTATCCATCCACCATTTATCTTGAGTCTCAGATATACGCAGGCTATGTTACTATAACTATAACCTGCACCCCTGGGACATAATATCGAATTTCCAACGGATCGGGAACAACGAGTCTTGAAAATTTTTCCTCCGATTGCCTAACTTTTCTTATTCTTAGAGATGTCACTCCATACTCTTCTCTTCATTTCCATTTACTTGTTAAATGACTTTCAGGATGGCCATTTCCATTATTGAACAATAGTCCTTTGCACCTTCAATTTTTTTTTAATCCCTAGATATTCAGTTATTCTAAAAGGGAATCAACTTAGGTAAATCCTACAACGGATACCTCGTGTGTTTTCACATGGGAAAGATCACATTATCTTTTATTCCTTTAAAAATCCAGCTGATCATAACTGTTATTGATCACAAAAACATTAGTACCCGTTGCACAATTATTTATAGCATATTATAGCGACTAATTTTTCCCTCACACCGAGCAGATGCTACTAATCAGTTCCTAATGACTTTATTGTAATTTTCAGTGCGCATAAAGAAACTATGATAAACTATTTAGTCTGGTAGTCTGATCGCACACAATGAGCAAAAGGCGATAGGTAGTCCGATTAAAAAAAACTGATTTTAATCGGCATGACTGGCAAGAAGTCGGCGGCACTTTGTTCATGGCAGTCCCTGTAATACGGGTGTGAGCGCAAACATGAAACACATTCTTCGTCGACTGTTCAGATTGCTCAAATAAAATTTAAACAGTCCCGTTCACATACACTTTAGCGCCAAAAAACGCCATGTTTCTGAAACTGAAAAAGTGACCTCGAGTCCACCAATTATCTGGCAACAGCCTCGGCATCAGCATTAGAAACTCTTTAATTTTTACCCAAACATTTACACATCTATATTGATGAGTCCCTTGTGACGCCCTTAATTTTACATCCATCATATTTTACTATCTCATCTAATAATAACTATAAATATTTTTCTTCTTTTCTCGAAACAATGGCGGAAGTTCACAACTATAATTATAGAAAGCCGGAAGTAAATTAAAACTTCCTATTTACGACGAAAGGAAGCAAAGAAAAAAAAGTGTAGACACGGCAGATGGCGTGACTCTTGGGCGTTTTCTTGAAAATGCGAAATGGCCGAAAGGACATTGTCCTGGGGTTCGTAATTCGCCCGGTCGCGCGGACGTCAAACAAACAACCGGCAATTAAATGCAAATACGGCTAATGCGTTCTGGGTCGGAGGTGCAAGTCACTGCGCTCGTTATGGAGATCCACCAGTCGCCATGTTGTTTCCCCGTGTTGCAGGTCGATATCGATGTGCCGGCGGTTAGATACCTCGGTGGATAGCGGCTCTCTACAAACACTAGCAAACATAATGATTCCACCAATGTGCCTCATGTTCTTCGGCATCGCCCATCCTTCATCCCCCTGTCATATTACAACATAATAAAACTCTTCCTTTGTCATTTTCAACCATTCTGACATGTTTGTACTGACATAGTACCCGCATTTTGATGTATTGTCGGTTTCTGAAAGTCATACAGCCTTAGTGCTCTTATCATACAATTCTTTTCGACACGAGAACTGCTTCCTAGAATTGGTGGATATGGTCATTCTAAAAAGTCAAATATCTAACAAACAATCATCATTGGGAATCTTGTAAGATAAGGTTTAGAAGAATTTTCGCACATCTGCGTTACTTATATTTTATCATAGACAAAGAGCTCTGTTTTGTGTTCGAAGAAGCCAAAAGAAAATGCGAGAACGTTACATATATGTAATGCAAAGATAGATACGTATTCCCGAGGGACATTATGATCCCCTCTATTCAAGGGGTTCCGATCCATTGCAAACTAGCCGCGATTCCAGGGCTACAGACATGTTTCAGGGTCTTCCTTTTCACGCTGGGCTTGTACCTGTTCCACGCAGTCTTCATGTATAGGTATATACGATTGGATTCATACTGTGAATCAGTGTGGGTATATATGACGTATACTGCACGAATTACCGTCTCATGATATACCATAAGGATGGGATCTATAGGACAGACCATCGGATTAGGGGGTTTATACAGTCTGTGGGATTTGAGGGATATATAGGTATAATAATCACCAAACCTCTGTTTACAGATCATCCTATCAACGCACTTTTGAATTCCAAGTCAGTAATTATGTATTAGGGATTAGGAGTTCGGACAACAAGAATGGTTTACTCGAGAAAACAAATTCTAATGATCTGATCTAGGATTCATCAATGATCGTTAAAAGAATATCAACAATGGATTGATAACAGGAATAGATAGTTGGATACATAAGAGATTAACTGGGCAGGTTCACATAATGTCGGGAGACTTGATTGAATCTCCAAATAAGTCTATATCCATGAACCCCACGGGAGCTGGGCTAAAACTCAGACGTTTAGTGAGGCTTAAGTTTGCAACCCAGAAACCACAAAATCAAATCATATCTTGAGGCGGATTGCGAGCCTCCCTTTTGATAGATCATCAGAGGTGTTGAACATCCTCATATAGTTGGACTTCAATAATCTCAGGATAAAAAACTTGATTTTCGGATGATGATCAAGACCTTTAAAGTTGTGTTCCAAAATCTTCAAAGCTTGATCAGTCCCATTAAAAGCTTCATTCCAATTGAGCAGCCTCGGCCATGATATGATAAATTACGGATATGATCCAGATAATATGCTTATATCAGCGAATTTCGTCCTGTCATGGTCGCACGTGACCTAAGACAAAATCTTCCTTCCCCAACACATCGGATTTGACGACGCATAACAAATCATACGCCTAAAGTAACAAGTATCGTAGGTAGAGTGAAGCACAATGGTCCCGCAAATTTGTCGCGCGCGTGCATCCAACATAGGCCCTCGACCTTCCCTCGTTTTGGAAGCAACCCTTAAGGTCACTGGAAACCCCTCCACCCCCTGCTGGCTCATGTTGGTCCAATAAACGTCTCTCGCTGGTTGAGTCAACTGTATCTCGACCGAACAACTCGACTCAATACCGAGATACCGAACGGAACGCACTCGGTGAGGTTGTTCCGTGTAAGGAGCGAACAATGAGACCACTCGAGCACGAGCATTTAATTGTTTCCGGTCCTGTCCGCCGAGTCCTTCCTACCCCGACGATTTCGATTTCGCAAGTTCTTTGCTCGTTAGGGAGTTCCTCCTCAAGACCGGAAGATACTACCTTGCCGATATCAGATTCAGTATATTCGGCTCCGTTGCACTTGTCTCTTTCATTAGATTAAAAATCTGGAAAAGTATTATTGAAACATTTCGGTATATCTGTTGTAATATCTACAATCTTAGAATGAAAGGATCGATCGAGAATTGCTTAGTGTCTATTAAGATTGTAATATTTCCTATGAAATGAACTAAGTACCTCTTGTAACTTAACTTGATCGAAGGTAGCAACCATTATGGTATTAATTTTCATCTAAAACGTCTTATGTAATGCAATAGTCGTTCTGTAATAATAGAATATTATTACTATTAATAATAGAATATTATTTTATTTACTGAAGCATGCAGAGAAAATTGACAGCAATACATGATGGAAACATCCTTTTTAAAAGGAATTTTCGCAAATTCCGTGATGCTCTCCTTAATGCAGAATGCGTGGATGCGGCGAATTGACGAGAGCTTGCGCCACGACGATGATCGAGAGGGAAGCATAAAGACTCGTGAAAGCTTCCGGAGAGACAAATTGGTGTGAAAACGCATTTGGACCAGGGGTGGAGCGTCTAACGGGGATCCCATCGTCCGCTCGGTAATATCAAACATTTAGCTAGGTTGTGAAAGCGGGACTCGTGGTGCAGGGAGTCAACTAAATACACTCACTCGTCGACCTATCATTCCACGCTATCGCCTGGGAAGAATAGACCTATAATGAGGGGAACATAATAAATTTTATCGGCCTCGCTTATATACCAACTCCTGGCGAACTGATAAACTCTATAAGCTTATACTTAATATTTACAACTGAGACACAAAACTGAATTTGCTTGATATATCGATGTAAAATTGCTATAAATGTCTCATCATCACTCTGCTACTTCAACTTGCTCAAACTATAAACCCTTCGAGGAAAGAAGCGATAAAAATATGAAATGCTTCACACCGATGGAATATTTCATGAGGATCTGCCTTAGATCCTCAGATTTTCCAGAAAAGGAGATAAAAATATGAAGCAGTGGATGAAAACTGGAAAAAGGGGAAAAGAGTGTGACGATTGCAGATAGGGGCAGGATGAGGGAAAAAGGTTAGAAGCAGAGGGAGGAGAGAGTTGAATTTCACACGTCGCTTCACACACGGATGCGGTATGCAAATGTGTACAAAGCGACAGGAACATTTTGCAGCCGTTATTCTCTCCGGATCTGTCTCTCTTTTTCTCTCTCTTTCTCTCTCTCTCACTCTTCTCCCTTGTCCCAGCAAAGTACACCTACCTTCACATTTACCAGAACACCAGCAATACATATACCTATATTTACACTTGAAGCTTTGCGACCTTTGCCGGGCATTATTTTACTTGAGGCGCCAGGCCAGAGACCTTTTTGTCGTGCATGAATAAAATATTTATATTCCTGGCTTCAAACGACAGGAATTCATCACGTCTTGCGTGTCGCGAAAAAAACATGAGGGACCTTTATCACGCAATGATAATTCGCCCCTGATAATTCATCAATCTTTCCGAAAAATTAAGTCCTCGTGTCAACAGTAATTTCGCAATTTATTAGCAACAAGAAACGGTATATTTGATATTCAGGGATATAACAAGTCAATAGGAACAGAAGAATTAAAAATAGAAAAGTCAATAAAAAATATGAATTGTTGTTCACAATTGTTCATTGTGTGAACTGGTTTCGGAATGAAAGGACGATCGTTCAGCAATGATTGCTATATATACAACCACTCTCATGCCACTTTCTGTCCGCTGCAACGTGTAATGTATTTTAAAAGCTTGCCTTTCGAGGGCAGCGTCAAAGCCAGTGTAAAATATGATCAAATAAAGCGTCTCGAAATTAGATTTGGCAGGCTATTTCCCGGCCTCTTGGTAGTCGCCAGGGTATGTCCTGCTTCACGAATCGTGTCAACACTCCACCCCTCCAAATTCATGATAAATAGGGTGTAAATATGAAAAGTGCTGGTACCACAACTTGTACAACTGAATACAAGTTCAATAACTATTGCAGATCCTTTCTCTATTAATTGGTAATATCTACAATCAATTATCTTCCAAGATTTTTCACACCTCCAGAATCCGGATGACGCATACCAGTCAAATGAATTTAAAATTTAAGTGAGGATGTTTCCAGTGGATCATGGTCGCACTGGAAGACATCAGGGATGACTTGCAGAAACCAGGAGCGGCGAAATAGAGGTGTTTGAGATGAGAGGGCGGCGCGCCGCGTTTATTTATCCTGCCCGCTTTGAGCTGAGAGCTCTCACCTTATCCTTCTCTCTTCCGTAACCTCCGCCTTAATCTACCCTCTTTCTCTCACCCACAAAATCTCTAATTTACTCTCTCAGTCCCGATACTGACTCGTCTTCCTTTCTCTGCCCAATTACCGATGGTTCTTTCTCGTTTTTGTCTTCGGCGTTTTCTTTGTGTATTCCTTTTTTCTCTCCACGCGCTGACTTTGATCGCTATCACGAATATAGATATATATATATATATAGAAATGTTATGTGAGGATTTCCTCTGAAGCTTTCGAGTAGTGTTATGCCTCTGTATGACGGTGTTTCTCGTGCTCTGTAATCATGGAACAGACTGCCGACTAAAATCGCTGACTCTCAGGATCTAGGGTGCCCTGCATGCTACGGCACTGCGAGAATGCACTTTGCGATCCGCAATGATGAATTCGCTAATTTTCAGATCTTCTCACACTTAACAACTTATTTTTTTGCTTTCTCATAAGTGATTCAAATCAAATCCACCTATCGTTTTAAATCCTTTTGACAATCCAAGATCTTGGCTATATCCATTTCATTCTATTTGTTTATCCAAACTTCGTCGGCTTACAAGTGAAATTCACCAAGTCGAAACTTTTTTTTTTAATTTATAGAAAATAATCTGTAATTTTCAATTTGATGTCTCAAAAAAATTAAAAATTACCTTTTTTTTTCTAAATTTTATAAGTAAAATGTTTGACAGTGAATTTCACTTGTAAGTCGATGATTTATTCTCTAATTACTCTGTGAAAAATTTTGGGAATTTTTCCTATGATTTAATTTAAGGGTTGAAGTTTGGGGCGTCTAGTATGACGATTTTTTTAAAAATCCATTGGGCTACTCAGACGAATTTTTTTTTCATCAAAGATTCTCACTGAAGAAATTATTTTATTCACAATAGTTTGTTTAGTGAAACATAGAGCATGGGAAATGTTTTTGCAGGCAATACATATTTTTAATTATTGATGAGAAATCTTTGATGAAAAAAAAAATTCGTCCGAGCAGACGAGATCTAGCCTATTTTCTTCAATCCCTATATTTTGATAATGCACAAAGAATGCAATATCTGTGGATGCGAAAAATGCGATTATGTAACGCCTTGGCTTTTCATAAGGTAAGGGTGAGATTTGAAGCTATATAGGTCTACTCGATACTGTGTGTACGATAACGAAAGAAAACCCGGTGAGCGTATATTTCCCCGGGGCCCCTAGAGCCTGGAAGCTTAGCGGCTCCCGCTATTCGACGGATAGTAGCAAAAGTAAAGACGCGGAAGATCATATCAGAGCAGATAATTGGGCGGCAATCCTCTCTAAACCCCCTACGGCACTCTTTTTCCGCTCTGCAACGAACGAATAACTCCCGCACTTCTATCGAAAGGGGATTCCGAGCATTAAGGGATTGTTTTAATTAAAAGCAACCACGCTCCTCAATGAAAAAGTTTTTCATCTCTGCGCATGACTGTAGCAATGCAGCAGTTATATAACTACCATATACCAAACCAATTGGCACAATTTTATCCATATAGACATACCTATATCAGTTTCATGATTCAAATTCTTTGAAAAGTAATAAAAGTAGAATGGAAACTCAAAATACAATTTTGATATTCAATTGGAGAGTTTAGCGAAGGTTTTGACTAATTAAATGATAACAGGTCTAGCTAAGTTTTCACTAATGAAGAGTACGTATATCCAAGGAGGGTAATTTATGTTGCTTTAGCGTTTAGCGCTCTAAAGTTTTTTGTAGGGGTTGTAGGCGTGCTCTCTGGTCTACGAACCAACAGCGATGCACCAGAGTATCCGGTCGGTATGTTCGTCTGTATATATGTGTGTGTCTACCTCTCGGCTGCCATTAGTCGCACCCTACAAATTGAGTGACGCCTGCTAGGTACGCGCCTGATTCCATTAAAGACATCAAACGGGCAAAAATTACATCAGCAGCCACCCTTCGCTGACACGACACCGTATTAATCTGCAGCCACGTAGGCATCCCGAACACTCTCTGCACCATCATACTCGAAAGCCTGCAGTGTGAATAGTGAACTCACTGATATATACTCTTATGACGCCATTTACTTTCCATCGACTGTATCGATGCCAGGCTACATTTACAACATGCCTTTTACATCGAAGCTTTTAAAATATTAGAGTATTATTCACCACTGTGAGATGCTGGAGATATTTAAATGATTTAATCAACTTTTGCTGGTGTCCTGATTTCTATTAAAAGGAGGAGAGTAAGAAAAATAGGAGAGGGTCAGATACCAAATTATTAATGTTGCATCACCCTTCAAATTCTGTAATTACTTGAGAATTACTTGAATTTGAAAATTTTTGCTTTGTTAGATCGATTTTCACTTTCTTTTACCCTAGACTAAAAAGACCCTGGAAAGAAAACAAATTCAAAACCTCGAAATGCTAAAATTGTTGTTTCTAGATGGCGAGCCGGAGATTTGAAAAGTTGGTGCGAAAAGTAGAGTAAAAGCTCTGGGGCCTAGGCAGTCACTAGGTCGAGATTAAAGTCTAATCTCAATATAATCAACCGAAAGTCGTCTAATGTTTGAAGTTTAGAATTTAAAGCTCTCAGTAGGACATCGGGGAACGTCCTCATTCCTCGCAAACTAAATTAGCAGAAACTGGCGCGAGGACGACGTAAATCTGCGGTGGAAGCACCTGCCATTGGAGGTGGTCAAGATGTTTGTAATGCGAAGGAATACCGGAAGGTCACGCGGTGGTACCTGTCGCAGATTTGAGAGAACACAGGAACCTGTAGTCTATAGACCTCCCTCTTATTCTTAGGCCAGATAATCGGCTTCCTGGACAAAGAATCGCTCAACAAGAGTAAAGAGCCAACCTGCTAAATAAACATTTTTAGCGCTCCGCATTTCACTAATTTCACAAACCATCCTTCTTATTGATGCAATGTTCCACTTTTAGACTCAAAATATTTTTAACCAGTGCTCTTCATTGTTATATTGTTCAAAAGTGAGCCATTGTGTTCAGATGATTATTAAAAATCTGCTGTTTCGTTTAAATTTTAGCAAATTTTAAAGTTTAGCGAATTTGAAAAAAGTATCTCTTTGATAAAACATGTCATTGACATATAGATTACTATTTCAAAGTCTGTCAGAACGTAAAACGTTAACTATTCGCAATTCAGAATCGATGTGGAAAAGGTCGAGTCATTCTGCGGTCGCAGTATCGTTCCTCGCCGTTGTAAGGCCGTTCCGGCTCTCTCACCGATAACAATGGGCCAATAGCGAGCCGATAATGAGCAGCCATTGTCATTGAATCCACACACGCGGATCGCACAACCGCACCGAGTGCATCATTACAGGTAATCGCTCGAATCACGCGTGGCTGGTGGCTCCACATACTATGATCCAGAAAATCTACACCGATCTGATAACTGCATCCTCAATTCCTCAATGACTATCCGAATTAATTAAAAATTTTTAAATTGCTTTCTCAATTTTCTTTCATATAGGAAGATGTTCTATTTTTTATGAAAATTCTTTTATTTTTTTACAAAAACCAAAACGGCCCAAGAGGGTCTTTTTTGTTGGGAAATATTTGCAAGGGATCTTGAAAGGGTTCACAGAAGCAATTTAAAAAAAAGAACCCTGAACTCATATAAAAATAAAACACCTGAAGTCAACTTGACACACGAAGGAAGAGTTGTTCCTTGGTGTGAGTGGAGCGGGATCTTATTGATATTCCTGGGGCTTGCGGCACCTTCGTCGAGGAAAAACCAAGGAAAATAATTTCCTCTCTCTTGTCCGTTTCTCTCTTGGTGATGTGGTCGCATTTAAACCCCTTGCCAGCACCCCCTCTGTAGCCAGAAAAGCAAGCAGAAAACGTAGACAGACAGCTGAAACCAGGCTGGGTGTGCCGGGCCGCGCTAAAACATGCAAAATCATGCAAATTGCGTTCGTTCGAACCCACCCTCACATCATTCGCTACCTTTCCTGGAATCGTTTTCTCTCTTTCCCTCTCAATTTTCCAACACTCTTGTCCTCTTTATTTTCTGTTCCCTCTCCTATTTTCTCGTTCCTCTTTTCGCGGAGCCTGCGGCGTCAAAAATGTTTCAACGATTGTGTTGCCGCGGCGTTTGTTCCTTTATTTTTAGCACGGGGTGGAATTCACCGAGAGGGTGCTGGGCGGAGCTCCGAGAGAAATAGGGATGAAACTTTGCCCGCCATATTTACATGACTCTCGTGAGCGATGGAAAAACTCAGAGCTCTGCGATTTTTACTTGAAATTCTCTCTCTATAACTTACTTCACACTTTTCAAAGAATTTTTCTAGAGCGAGGTTCAAGAATCTGGTGTTATTTTTGTTCTTTTAGAAACTTGATGAGGTTTGGGATTATGATCTTTTTACAATTTGAATTCTTTTTCGAGAAAATTCGCAGTTATGAAAATTGATTGATGTCTTTCAAATCCAAGGAAATTTTAACAAATTTTATCATTTTCTAGTTAGAAATTTATATTACTCTACTAGATTAAAAAACGAAAAAAAGCAAAGCTATTCCATAAGGAATAAAAAATGACGTCTCTCGTATTATTCAATAAAAATGAACAAAGAATAAAAGACTCGTTCCTTTATAAATTTCACAAACAATTTTTAATCTCTCTGAAGGATTAAATGCTCGGAATTAAAAATGATAATTAAAAAATGCTTTTTCATTGCAAAGTTAATTATTTCTCTGAAAAATGGCAATGTGTCAATGTAATATCAATTCGATTGAAATTATATTTGATCTTATTCTCGTTTAAATATATAATATACATCTAACGTTTTTTCTAGAGAAACTGTTCCTCGTAACTTTGAGACAGCTAGCTCGAGATATTTTCCTCTCGCCTCTATTTTCCACACGCAACATTTTCCCTAGTTTTTTTCGAGCTTTGCCTTTGGTAATCCCAAAGAGAGATTCGGCCCCGTCCGAATAATCCGGCTGCTGTCGCTAATGAAATTAAAAAAGGGAGTTTTAATGTAAAAAAAAAAAAAAGTGAATGAGGAAGCCAAAGCCGAGGGGATTTGTACTGCGTTGATTAAAACTGCTGCGACGTATGGCTGCATCAATGTGTACCTACATATATATTGTGGAGTATAGTTCCTTTTTTTCATCTCGGAATGAACAAAGGTACATTGCTCTGAAAAGTCCATTGCCGACATAGGTCAGTTTTCCAAATATAAAAGCGTTTCTCAAGAGATCTTCAACCTCCACTCGAATCCTCATTTTCCTGAACTATCCCACAATTTTGTAAAATTAATTATTTCTCATTTTGATGATTCTGACAGTCTCCATCTTGAAGAATTCTCAAGTGGTGTTTGTGGGATGTTTGGAGTTTTTCGAGAGTCCTATCTCGGCACAAAAAAATATCCGAAGAAAAAAACAAAGAGGCATCAGGGTTTCGAAACACGTACATAGAAAATCCAACTCATCGAGTGAAATTGCCCTCGTCGAGATGAAACCTCTTTCGGAATTGGTTGGAATTTTTTTTCCGGGCCATTGTTCGGCCCATGCTGACATTGATATGCGGGTGTATTCTCAGTGTTGCGCTTCAATCCGAAACGGGTGTCGAAGATCGAATGCGGTGCTATAAAATGTAAAATATGAAATAAAGACACTAAGAAGAGCCTCTGGAGAACATTGATCGTTGATCTCTGAGGTTGAGGATCGGACCTATACGATCTCATGTGATCGTATAGCTCTGATGTATAAGAATTGTACGGCTCCTCAAAACTTTGACAGCGCCCTATCCAATCCGAAACGGCTAACAAAGCCGTCACTGTTGTCAGGAACATCTCGCGATCATTGTTTATTTAACTAACAAACCATCGGATCGCATACCTGCTTTGTGCCACCTTTGACACTCTTGAAAAGAAAGGTGAATTGCCGAAAATGAGAATGGGCTTGTCGGATATTATTTACATTTGTAATATCCAACGCTATTAAGTCAGAGTGTATACAATCACGATGACTTTTTATACACAGAGATAAATCATATATCTACTTCCTATATGTAGTTAACAATTCATTTCGTGAAATTGATAATATTTTTATTAGAGATCATTTTTAGGAGTCGTGTTATTAGTCTTCCTCAAGTGCCTAAATAGATTTTTCAACACAAACTCTTGTGTGATTTTGAAATCAATTTTGATGGGTGCAACATCTATATACAGAAGAAGACGCATTTTTTCTAAAACCTTTCATTCATCATGCCTTTGAATTTGCACTCGCGGAAAAGAGATAATCAGTCTTATCTTCGAAGGATAAGAAGGATCAACTTTGACGGAAGTAACCAGCCGTGAGAATCTCTGCAAAGATCGTGCGACCTTTCAAACTAATCCTGACGATTTGTCTCGAAAGAGAATTACAGAGAATCCTAATGTGGTCGCATACCTACCGCAGGAACTGGACTGGAAAATCGCTGAGAACCGGAAAACCCTCCCTGGCCTTTCCTTCCGCTTCTCGAATTATAATGAACAAGTCTGGCGCCTATTTATACTATAATCGTTTATTTGTCATCCTTCTTACAACAACAACAGATAAATAAAAATCCTGAAAAATGGTCATCGTAATTATAGCAATCCGTCGTTTAAAAGTGATCCTCAATTAAAATACGTGCCTGGAACAATCCAAATTAATTTAGTAATCTCGAAATTGTTTTAATATTAGTTTTCTTTTCAAGCAAATGATTTACTCGTATTTATTCATATTTCATATCTTTGGTAATGTTTCTAATCTATTCGAATTGTCACGAAAAATTGTTATGCATGCTTATCTAGGAAATTAGCATAATGATTTTCGACTTGTCATCTTGTGAGGTACATGCTTATACATATATCTCTAAATATAAGCCTTATCATTACAGCAATAGTAACATTATACATTGTCTCTGAATATTTATCTGCATACTTATAATACATACAGAAAGGCACTTATAAATATGAATATTTTGAAAATAAGTAAAAAAAATACATTGAAATGCGGGGCAAAGTGTAGTGTGGATAGTTTTAATGATTTCATTAGACATTAGTCATGTTTTTCTGTTGTTTTTTTTTTTTTTTCTATTTGATGATGGGTTTTTTCTACTCGGTTGATATATCTACTTAAAAGGCCATCTTGATCTTGATTCGATGAAGGCCAGTATTTGACAGGCTCTTCGGGAACTCTTCATATAGGTACCGGTCTTTACAAAGAGCATGCTTAAAGTTTTGAGCAAACACAGCACTCTCCGTGACGACAACCACGTTTAATGTGATATTTTACGTTGATGTGTATATAAAACGAATGGTCCAGAGATTTCAATGGTAGTTTCGAAAATTATATGTTTCTATGTTGAAACATACTTTTGTTAAAAATGTTTGGGGCGCTACAACAGAAATTGTTAACATAGGGAGGAAGGGGTTGAAAATTTGGAATGGGAAGAGCATCAAGCGATGTTGAGGGTTCGTATCTGTAGTATGTATATGTTGTACAAATGTACAATTGTACACCGTTCAGAAATTCCAACCACGTGCAAGATGGCGGCTGTAGTTTGCCCCTGGCATGCACCTCCCCCTCTCTTTCTCACTCTATCGTTCCATCTCTCGCTCTCTTTCTGTTCTAACTGATCCTCACTCTCTGAAGCAGATAGCAACTTCGGGACGCTGTGTTGGTTAGGCGTCCCAACAGTTTGACGACATGCCCATTATACCAGCCCGAGTATATGTATATATAGTACAAGAACAATGTATATAGGTATACTATACATATAAGAGATACACTATCTATAACTATATATGTATATATGTGGCACCATAGTAGTTGAGCTTTCAGCTTTCGGAGACGCGCCACGCCGTTGAAGTAGGAACCTCCGAAGGTCGCTGACGGAGGGTGAGTTCACCTATTTGCTCGTCTTTGTAAAATAAACGCCCGAGGAGACGCCCCTGAATACTAATTTCAGTCAGACTTCAGTACACAGACATACACTCCACTTGGCTTATGATTGCGATTGGATTTTTTATGGAATGTCCAATTTAGACGTTCCATAAATCGTGAATGAGGACTCTTAATGATAATGCGAAATTATCATTAATTTACATTGTTTATGATAGTAATATGCAAGGAGCTGAAAGCTTTATTCCCTGGCATTGGGCTAACAAGGAATAAAGTAATTAATTCGTTAGTTAGTGAAGTTATTCGTCGAAAGAATGACCTTCGTAGCCGGGTCTTCGTATAGCCAAGTGCAAACTTTAGAGATGTTTAAAAAAATGGCCAAATGGGCCGCTATTTATAAAGACTCCGGTGGCGCTGTTTGCCATGCGGCTCCCGGTAGCAGTGCGTTCGAGGTGTCTTCCACGGCATTTCTTTGCACACGCACCAACTTTTTTCCTCTGTCGCGTGTACTTTTCTACACACGCGTGCTTCTTCCATGCAAGGTGCCCGGCTAATGGACGCCACTCGAGACCACTTTGGTCGCGGCAAACATCGACGTCCTTTCTCAAAACCCATTGCAACTGCTACCGCGCAATTATACCGTTCATTTCGTCTCCAGTTTCTTGTGAAAATTCACTACCAGACGTTCTTATTTTGTAGAAAAAAGAAAACACTATTTTACCTTTTGTAAAACCATTTTTTTCAAAAACAAATACAAGAACTTTGGTGCTTAGGGTCCAGCCTACACCTTCTGAAATTGGTCTTTAACAAACTGTTTGTTTTTATTGCTGAGAGAATAAAAATTGGTACAGTGAATCTGACTGCTCCTTTCCTGATAGCAGCTGCTCATATACTTTGATAAGTAGTAAATAATTGAAGCACGTCTGTCACTTTAATGAAATTTGAACAGCGTTGAATGTAAAGAGTAGAGTAACGCAACTCACGGAGAATCCTCGTGGTAATGTTCCTATTAGAGGAATAAATGTCGAATTGCCTATCCCTCGGGAGCGGGGAATTTCGCTTGGGGGCTGGCAACCATCTTCCCGGGGGATAGGACTGGCACCTCGATCGGGAATCAGACGATCGAGTTTCGCCGGCTGCCTGGCAAAACTAACGGAGTGACGGCTCCCATTACTAACCTCGTCAACCGACGACCAATGAGAGCCATCGGAATTCCTCAATCCAAAGCCGAAACTTCACACTACCTACCCGCTTTTCCTCTGTTTCTCTAAACGAAACCCTACTCTTCACGCCACCACATTTTTTATCCATGAGTTAACACACAGTGAACTCTGAACACCTATTCAAATTTCTCCTTTTATTATCCAAGGGCCATTTGCCTAATCGTCCATATTTTGCAAGAATTGTACAGCAATGCGAATTGTATAGCAATGAGAATTGTTCACTAATTGAATTTAATTTAAAAAAAGGTCTGGAATTGCAAAAATAGATTGTTATAAAAAGTTCAGGGTTTGTTCGAAATCTTCTGAAGGTCTTGTCCACATCTGTTTGATAATACTTGTTATTTATTAATAGTATGTGTTTGAAAATCGCTGGGTACTGAGTATGATGTCGGATCAAGAGAGGAAAAATCTAATGACTTTATTCAATGTCACAAGGCCTGTAATTATCCACAGACTGGTACGGGACGCAACCCCCTTGACGATTAGCTGCAAAGACCCCTCGGTGATTACCAAGTTAGCCTAAATAGGGTATAGTGTTTAGGGAGAGTCTACGTGGTCTTCATGTCAATCGATGATGTAACTTATAAACGTACATAACATGTTTATAAACTGCCAAGACGCGCAATCAGCTAAAAAATTGATTTTTCTATTCACTATTTCATAAGCTTTGTTAACAAAAGAAAGCAAGTTTCAACTTCGCTGAAAATTATGTAATTATTATGTATTATGAAATTCATTTTTACAAGTTTTAGCCCCAGAAACTTGTTATTTAATATGTCTTTTTAACTTGTACAAAAGTTATACATATTGGAATTATTTGCATTCTGAATGAAGGGCAGATGATTTGATTGTAGTGGTTGAAGTATTTTAGGATTGGTTCGTTGATTCGTGGAGTATAGTGCATATTATATAATAGACACCCTGTGGAACTTGGAAACACTTAAGGGTGTAAGCGAGCACGTGATCTAATGTAGCCGCTCGTGCCTGGAGGCGACATACTGTGGCTTTTTCGAGGGCTCTTCGCGGTTCAAATAAATCAGAAACAAATTCGACTTGAATCTCGAGTACGAATTTCCCGACGTGGCCAAGGTACGACAATATTCATCCGTGCGTGAATCGGCGGACGACTGGATTCAAAGTGTCCCGAAGGGTCCTCAAGGACCACTGACGCGACATGTCCCGTAGCTATGCAGGCTGAATTTGAATTTCGATAAACACCCCTGTGTATTAAGACGCAATGGGGACCAGCAAGCTGGTCAAGATTCAACTTTCCTGATCTCGAGGGTCTCCATATTGTGATTTTTTTTTATTAAAAATCGTCAAATCTGTTATCTTATTGTCGAAGAAACAAAAGAAATCAATTGAGATTAAAGAAAGACGATTATTGTAACAATTTGACCTAAAACCAACCAACTGTAAGTTTTTATACTGAAACATAAACTTATATAGATTTTGTGACTGGAATACTGAATATTGGTATTATTTTTGACGATGATTCGGATTCGAAATATAATTCACTGAATCACTAAATTCACATTTGCTTGTGTGAGCTCGTGAACAAGTGTTACCAAATATTTTCGTGTGACATTCGCATTATATAACAGCTAGGCAGCGAGAACAGAATTTGGCATTATTTTCGTGAACAAACGACTGATCGTGTATATTTATATTTGCAGGCTCGCGATTCGCTTCAATAGAAATACAGCAATACATAATATACAAAACACAACATACAAGTATTTTGCTACCCCTGCATTATATTGCCTATAACTGACTCGTCATCCCGACGAATCGATGCGTGACGAGACAGCCTCTGCTTCATTTATATATTCTATATGTATATATACATATAATTTATATACATACATACATAGCTCTGCAACTGCGGTTGTGATATTTTATCAATTTTAAAGCCTTTGGCGGAGCCATTATCGGCTTCTTGCTAATTCACGTTCGTAACAGGATCATCTCTGAATTTCAATTCGGAATAATATGCAGCATTGGGCAGTTTGTAACTTTGATTTATTATTCTACTTTATACTACGTCGAGTTACAGTTTATAGACATTTTTCAGATTTCAAGCATCATTCAAGTTATCCTCGAAGTTATCAATTAGATCAAATCACCTTTTGACTAATTGAAACCATATTTATCTCATATTACCCAAATCTAGGAATTTTTATCTCCTTCACTTCTTTATTTTCTATAAACTCGTTCTCACGATTGGATTTCTCTATTCTGCATATTTTCCTCTCAATATAAAAATCTGATAAACGGAAGTTTTTGATTTCACGTTAGATAAACCCGAGAGCGGAAGATCCAGATGCAAGCTGTATTCTCTGGATGCGTAAATATCATTCGAGAGCTACTTCCTGCGGTCGCAACCTCGGTCAATATATGCTTGCAATGGGGTCCACTTTTGTGGCGCAGGTAAAATATTAGCCGATTTTCAAGTGGGAGCGAGAACTCGCTAAATGGGCTCCTTTCCATTCATTCGTCCAAACCCATCGCATCATGAGTCGAAGTCCTTGTCTCGTAAATAGGCACATCCGACCTGGCTTGCCTGGTCAGGTGTGTGATCCACGACGATTCTTACACCTAATAATCTATTTACCAGCTATCCATTGTAACTTCCGTGAAAATCGTGCCATGTATTTTTAGGATCGTTTCGATATATGCTTGTGACGAAATGGAGGAGGAAATCGGGCCACTTGAGTATTCTTGAATGCATATTGCGTTGAGATAACAAAAATATAATGGGACAAAGTCGTTGAAAAACGTTGGAGAAAAGTTGAAAAAGCTAATTTTTCTGTGAGAATCTCGCGAAGAGGAAAGTTAAATAAGGCAGGGGAATTCTTCAAGATTTTCTTCACCTGTTTGATTAGAAAATTAAGAAACTTTCAAGTTAAGTAAAGACATTTCTGCACGGACTTAACTCTCTTTTTTTTCATCTTCTCTCCTGATGCGGCAAGTTTTTTTAAGGAATCCGAAATTTGTTTTGTGTCTAGGAAAATAGTGACTTCTTTTCTCATAAAGAAGAACAAGTTTGAGGAAGGAGGATTGTGATAATAATTTAAAGCAAATATTTCCCCATGAAATAGCTTCCATGAAAGAAAGATTAAGTTTATCTGGGATGGTTTTTGAGATTATTCAAGACAGGTGATGCGAAGTCATTATTTGTTAAATATATCTGAAAACTCGAGGCGATAGGTTTGGTTTAAGACAACAAACCTCCTGGGTTTGAATAGTTGCCCCTTTCGTATGGTAAACGCTCTAGGGTGTTTTTCCAACACCTTTGTTCTGAACTCGAATGCCTTCTTGGTGGGAAAGGATTCGATATACAAATCCCGAAACTTATACATCTATAATATCTTATCTATCTATAATAATCTACCTATAACTTCAAGTTTATTACAAGATTTTTCAAGTTTGAAAATCGTTCATTATATTCAGAACTATTATTATCATCCGAAAAGTAAATCGTTTATTTTCACGCAAGTCGATTTTCGTTATACCTTTTAAATCGGCACTACTATGGCCCTGTGTTTGCGACATTACAAGCAATATTTAACAAATTGCTCTCGTTCACTTGTCTGGCTGCCTTGTGTCGGTGGTTGAGGATTTGGTTAAGGTTTGCGATCATAGGGTTTCATTTGATGAACAGGAAGACAATGAAAACTCTGAAGGATAATAACTACAGAGAATGTCCTTGCTATGATTTATAGGTCCCAGCCCCAGCATTTGCTTCAATGCAATGTAATTATCGACGAAAGTTGGAAAAGACGAGAAAATAGCAGAGAGAATTCACTGATGAAACTGCCTCAATTTCTCTTCTCTCCAAACACAGGGGAAAAAACTTGAGGGAAAAGAATTTAAAAAATCAATACTTCGATCCTTTGATAGAAAAATTATTTTTATTTACCTATAAAAAATATTTCAAGATAAATAATTGTCCAGTTTTTCAAAAATTACCCCGGGATTTAATGATGACTTAAATTCAGATGAGAATTAGTTCTAATTATGAATTTCTGACTGAATTGAATATTTTCAGTAAGAATCGGGATTATCCCATGCTTGGAGCGCCAGGGTTCCAGAGATTTGTGGTTTGTATAGTCATTCTACTAATTCTAGAAATTCTAGTTACTAGTGTGTTTCCCATTAGAATTAGACAGGATTTTCTTTGGGAATTATTTGCGATAAACAGATATTATCTACTTTGTTTCACATGGGGTCCCCCAGGTGTCAAAAGTACGGATCTTGTGAGCGTCAAAGTCCCGGATAAACCTGCAAGGCACGATCTCCCCATGGAGTAAAACCTTTGGTCATTATACCCCAAAACAATAGACTGAAACGAAAGACGAGACCTTTGTATATCTTACCAAATAAATATACTTCAAATGAGAAAGTCAGTCAATGCAGTTCATAAACAATGTAACATAAATTAATCCAGAAATATTCAACTGGGAGGAAAGTTGCCAGTCGAGCGAGCGATAATAAAGTAGTTTGCGACAAATTATCATTAAACTCGAGGCGATTTCTTCGTCTGTTTTCACCCATTGTGCATTCGGTTGTTGTATTTCTGTTGCAAAAGGAAGTTACCAGCTGCCTTCGCCCCAGGGCTTGATTCGCGTTGCGAACCCCGCACGATTCTCAGCCTCAGTATTACCGATGACTCAATTGTACGGAGGTATTCGAGCAGCGAAGTCACTCTGGAGGAAAAATAATTATTGTGCAATTCGCACCCGGCTGTGACTGCGAATAATCAACTACAAACTGTCACGTGACTTTTTGTATCCACTGGACATAATTGGTCTTAATGGACATGAAGATTAACATTTTCTTCGAATATGAATGCCTTATTTCAAATTTAGTTTTGCATTTGTCAGAGTTGCAATTAATTCTGTTAACAAATTGAAAGAAACTTTTCAGGGAAGAATTTTGAACAAAATTAGGAAAGTTAGTCGGTGTATTTTTAGGTCCGAAGTCCCGTAGGGAATGAAGGGGATCAAGAAGAAGCTGATGCTAATCTGCGCAGCCGCAAATCCATTTGCGAAGCAACAACGATGCGATGTAACGAGATCAGAGCCAATTCTATAGTCAGTTCCGGTGGTATCCTAAACTAAACCTACACCTTCATTCCTTGCACTTCTACGTCAATTCATGTTATATACAATATGCATCGAGTAGCCACAAACATCAATCTGATCTAAATACCAGACTATACAATGAGAATATCGACGAGGGTTGCTTCGGTTAGTGCTTAGCTTTTATCTTTGAACAGATCTTGCATTTCTAATTCAGCAATTCACAAAGCGTAACCGGAAATGTCAGTGACTCAAAAATATTTCATTCACAGAGTCTCAGATTGACTTTTTGTTTGTGAAATCTTAGAAAAAACACTGGGCTGTTTTTCTGCGTTAAAAAAACACATAATACTTTCAATAATGCTAGATTAAGTGAAATTACTTATTTCTTTTTTAAATTATTGATATTTCAGTTCATATCTCTAAAAGGATTGGTATAAATGTTGTTTATGAGAGATCCAGTCAGAATGAGGCAAATTGCGAAAGTTACTGGTTGAGTTAACACTTACGTACCAGATTTCCTATTTCAAATAAAATCTTGAAGAAGAACGTTCAATACTTGAGCATTAGACAACGCCAAGTGCTGCTGTGTGCATTAACTAATGGCATGCCTCCCATTATATTAAGACAAACAGGTTTTCTCAGACGTTCCAAGTTTTCAATACTCAGATATTCGAGGTCTCGTTTTAATGATTTAAGTCTATTTACCATTGTACTCAATCCGTCGGATTACGCGGTCAAGAGTCAAAACGAGAAGCGCATTTTCCGAAGGTTTCATCTAACAAATGCTTCCTTAATGACAGTTTGTTGCTTTCTTTATTTAAGTACTTAATGCAACTTTGTGAATCACATTTCCTGTAAATATTTTCATTCCTATAAAATGTTAAATAAAGGTTCTTGGATTTTTCGTCGCAAATAATAAACTGAGAAGTAGTGAGAACAGACTTTTATTAAATTTTCATTGCAGTTGTCCGCGCACATTCTTCTAATGAGTGAAACATGCGACAAAGAATTTTAATATTCATGATGACGGTCAATAGAAATTCCGTCGCATGTCGTGGCTCAGGAGATTTTTAAATTATTGTTGTATTTTAATTTACCTAACTACGTACAACATACGTTCATACATACAGGATGAAAAGATTGACACCCATAGTTTTTTTTACAGTACCCATTGTCATGTATGGTTTACAATTGGCACGATTTCTCCATCTCGAACCTTTATAGTCTCCAAAATATATTACACTTTAAACAATCGAGATCACTTGAGTTCGCAACATTAACTTCTACGCCCTCCCAAATTTATCATATTTACATTTATTAATTTTCTATGTACAAAAATTCATTACAGAATAGGGGAAAAATTGTTGTGAATTTAGGTAGAGGTGTTGTGAAGATGGTTGTGGTTGGTATTTCTTCATTACCACTTGGAATTTATCATTTTTAAAGAAAATAACATTCTTCCGAACACAGCACATCCAATTTTTAATCCTGTTCAGGACACGACACTTTCTTTTCTTCGAATCCCCTAAATCAACACAAATTATTCCTAACCCGCTCATCAAATAGAATCGCGAATATCAATAAAACAACGTATAAAGTTCAGACTAGAGTCTCTTTCATTGCGAAATTGTTTCGCCAATTACTATATCTTCAATTTCATCGATCCTCATTTTAAATACTTGATCCCGGACTCGAATTGCTAGGAACATAATAATTTCTGACATGGAGATGATTGTGAAGATGAATTCCGGAAATTGGTTGACAAATAGTGGATTGTAAAGCTGATGGATTACTCCAATTGCAGTGTCCATTAATAGGGCTCATTTTGGATTCCGGACTAGCAGATGGACTGACTGGAGAGAGGAGAGGTTTAACTTCGGATCCACCGTCAACTTCTACATCAACATCAACATCCACATCCTCTTCTTCATGCTCAGGTTCTACTTCTGGTTCCTGGAGATCATGTTCGTCTTCACTGCAGCTGAATTTCCTTGTTTTCATTGACCTGAGGGACTCTAACTGATCATCTGGAGCCAGGAGGGATGCAACATCAAACTGTCTTTTCCTCGAAGGTTGACATGTTTGCCTCATATTTTGATTCTGAAACACTAGAGAGAATGGAACGGTTAGATGACAGTGAATTTTGTTGATGGAGTGCATTGTTTAGCAATAGGAAATCTGGAGAAAGCAATGGAGGATAAGATTAAGTTTAAATCAGTGTAAGGAACCTAAGAAGCATTGGAACCTATAATAAAGAAACAACATTAGGAATTGAATCTGCAAGAAATACATGATAACCCTTCAGGAATAGTTTGCACAATATGAATTTACAAGCAAATTTGCACAAGTTGCAAGAAAAGTTTGCAAGAAAAATTTACACAATAAGAATATAAAGAAACAACTTCAGAATCAGTGAGCATAATATGCAGAATAATTTTTAAGTTTTAACCAATGACTGCAATTGTTTAAGAACTTGATTTATCATCATCATTTATTCATCATCCTCTTCAAATCCACGTCAATTAAAAGTGACATCACTCATGTCAATATTACCATTGAATTAATTTGTAAAACTGAGTCCTCACTTTTAAAATCTTGATGATGCTGTAGTTGCTGCTGCTGAGGCTGATGATGATGAGGGCTCCAGATCCCAGAAATGGGTGCACTCGGGGGCCTCAAGGAAGGAGGGGCAGACGGAGGTGGTGTTGCCGGAAGTGGAGGAGGACTAGGACTATCAGGTTCCTCATCTACAGCAAGTCCCATATGTTTCCTAACCTTCCTCTGAGCCTTACGCCTCCTGAAGTCCCCGCGTCGGAAATCCTCAAGATTCGCTGGATGGATCGCCCAATAATGTCCCTTTCCATTCGCACTTCTTCCAGATTTAACAAAACAATCGTTGAGGGAGAGATTATGCCTGATGGAGTTCCGCCAGCCTGGACCCCTTGTTCTAAAATAGGGATAGTGTTCCAGGATGTGCTGATAGATATCAGAGAGGACAAGCTTCTTGTCTGGTGATGAAAGAATGGCCATCGCGATGAGACCAATGTAACTATGTTGAGGTTTCGGTTCTTCCGGAATCCGCTGATGATGAGGATGCAGAAGGGCCATCGATAAAGCAAGTCTGCTTGGATATCCGGCTGCTGCAGATGGATACAAGGGTAAAGGTGCAGGAAACCCGGGAGCCATTCCAAGGTGGGCCGACGTGGGTCCGCCGGATTGTGGATGACCTACCCCTGGATGTTGAGGGTGCATTTGTTGCGCCAATCTGAGCCTTTCGGTCATTGCGTAATGGTACAACTGCAGACGATAGTGCTCCAGTCCTGGAAAAAACCCTGCCATCGGGTTACCAACTCCAAGACCGACTGAGAGAGGCTCCTTCGAGGGAGGCGGACTCTCATTGCTGCACATGGTGATTGCTGCGATTGATCAATCCTTCATAAATAATTGTTGATCCTTAAAATCTTGTAGAATCTTCGGCAAATCTTTTACGCTGATGACTTTGACCAAAGATTGACCAATCCCTAATCAATCCTTGAAACAGCACTGAGAAAAATTGAACACACGATCTCTTATATAAATCCTTCAATCTTAGAAGTCACTGGTGTCACTATGTCACTCGTTAACACAGTTTGGGACCACTGCTTACGAAATTACCACTGATGGAGAACCGGTCTCGGTTTTTTTCGTGTTTGGGGACCGTTTTCTGAATGTTTGGCCGGTAACGCGTTGTGAGAGCGACTGGTTATGATTTACGATCGAGTTGACAGGAGAGACTGTAAACTCCCCTCCAGGGTTTGGAAGAGGAGGCTCCGCCTCTATTTCTAGGTTGTGAAGGGAGACCGACCAGAGACCCCTGTGATGGAGAGTGGCCAATCGTGGGAGAGAGGCGGTTCACGATGGTATTCTGGTACCTCGCCCACCAGGTTGAGATATTGATCTCAACATCCATCCAACAGCTACTGGAGGAGGCATTGTGGAGGTGGTGGTTCTTAACCGAACCCACGAACTCGATATCATATCCTAGGTAGATTTGCCTCTGATTCCTTCGGGTTTCCAAGTGCACAACGTGTTTTAGACAATGTAGATACGTTAGGGAAGTTCGAGGACTTTGTAATCGCAGACAAAATCACGATGTCCAAGATCTCGGTAGGTTAGTGAAGAAGGTACATTGAATGTTGAATGTTGAATCCCTATTCCACTTTTCGTGGAATGGGGATATTCCTCTGGGGGAATTTCATCGCATTTTTATACTTCGTCGGATTTTTCGTATCAGGGTACATGTTTCCATTTGTAAGCTGGTTTGTTTTTTCGATAGTTTTTTCATTAGTTTGAATGATGGTTTTGATCAATTTTGTATGTATGCATTGGAAATTTCAAAGAGGAATTGTTAACAGAGTAATGACTGGGTGTATTTTCCTTAGTTTGGGACATTTTGAAAACGAATTTGAGTTAGAAAAATTCCAATAGGAAGGATTCCACGCCTCTTGGTTCATTCTGTCCTGTACCCAGAATCCTTTTAGCCAGGGTTGTGAGTTCATTTCATTCACGGACAAAAGACGAAGCGCACATTAAAAGCAGTGAAGCAGGATGGGGTGCCGCCCTGCAACTATTTGTAAGCATCCGCCATGCTGGTTTCATATCTGCCGTTCGGCTTTTACAAAACACATTTTCCAACCCAGCCACTATATACATACACTACTATAGTGGCAATATGGCGTGTATATGTATATAGCGCATGTATATCCATATATATGAATATATTCTGGTATATGTGAGTGTTGAGTGGCGTGACCCTATGTGGCTCCAATTGCAATTGTTGCGTTTTGTTGTAAATAACAGTCCTCGCTATGTGGCCCTCGTTTCTGGCGGAAATACAACGAATGCCTCCCAATACATAAACTTTTAACGTGTTTCATGTCAAATGACAACTTTCGGTATTGAATAACACGTTTAGTGATAATCGCGATCTCGTGAAACACAAATTATATCGATTTCCGATCTTGATTCCTGCTTTGAATAATATTTTCCAGAAAAAGAATATTTATTGAAAAATGTTTCAATTCCATGAAATAAATCGATTCCTAAATCTTTCTGAATTGAAAAATGCCTTCTAAATATTGGGAATTGTACCAAGAAATTTTGTATGTAAGTTAGTTGAATTTATCCAAAAGGTTCTGAATTTTCAAATTTCAATTTCGTTTTTTCGTTTTTATAGGTAATTGTTATCCCTATCCTCCCCCGCATTTAGGGAATTTTCTTAATCTTAGAAAATCTTGAGAAGATTCACAAAATTATTCCCCAAAACCGTTTCGGAAATTTTCCTTATCAAATTTTTGGTAAAATTCCGGAAAATTATAGCGTCTCAACAATCTTAGGGGAAATTCTTGAAGAAATTTTTCTACAGTGTAGGAAAACACAAGTTTATTTATTAGGACTTTTTAGAAAGTAAAATTCGCATTCCGGTAATTCTGGAGAATAGATATCTCGATTTACAAGATAGGTGACGAAAAAGAGGATTCTGGGTTAAATTCATATAGAATGACGGTAATAGAAAGTAAAATCAGAGAGTGCGAAAGAAATTGGAGAAGCTGTCATCTCGGCGCCATGCATCTGCCACTTATCTGCACCGCACCCTCAATCGTTACATTTTCTTTTTTTGCCACAATGACGCTTCCATTTTGTTACAATTATCTCCATTATTCAGCGGGAGAAGAGCATTTTAGCGGGTCACACAATGGACCAATATCTATATAGGGTCTAACCGCAACCGAGGATGCCACCTCGTCCATATACAGTTCCACTTTTTGCTACTGATTTTTCCAGCGATCGAGTTTTATTGTGTTTTGACAGAGAAGAGACTGGTTTCATGTAACCACCGGGTTTACATGTTTCTTTAAGCTTATGCCAAGATCTTATCCAGCGGACAAGTTTGTCCTCTGAACACCCAAAGTCCGATCTTATTTTCTTTTTTTATACCTTAATCTGATGCGGAGACCGGACCAAATATGTAACTTCCTATTGGATTAGAGATATGATCTGTAAACTGATCTACTCTTTACAACTTGTTATTTCGAACTCGAGTGGAGGTACAATAAATATTTAGAGGCGTCTTTTTGAGAGAATTTTGCCTTGCGACGAGCCCTGCGATCTATTTAAGCATTTAAGTTTCTTAAAACTTTATAAAAGCAGCTTAAAAACTAAAGTTTCGATAAGTTAGATCAAAAGAATGATTAAAATTGCAGTATTTTCAAATATGTAAAAGCTCCACGTGAAAGGTCTGAAAATGGAAAGAAACATTTTAAAAGCCTTGCAAGAAATGAATGAGAATTACAAGGAGGAAGAGGAAGCTTCTCAAGGATTTGTAAATTATGAATATTAAATGAGAATCACACAGCATCTCATCAAGGGTCTCTTTTATTAGTAGAGAGTTGGTGTATACTGTATAACGTAGATATATTTGCCTTGGAGCAATAATGCGAGGTAGAAAAAAGGACGATCGAGGTGCTTAGGAAACATTGGGTACATGATGATAAAACGAGAGCATCCCTTTGAGAAGAGCGTCAAAGCTAATGGACTCACTGGCTACGATGCTGCTCTCTACGAAGTCTATATCAACTTCCTACCACCCCCACACCCCCAATGTTCAGCCCCATCCTTTCATTTCACGCCTTATTCTATCTCCTCCACCTTCTATTTATTTACGATTTTTTGTTCTTGCTTCTTGCTTGTACTTGTACAATATTAAAAACTACAAATTATTATATAATTAAAAATACTTTTTTTCTGGATTTTGCATAATATGATATTCTTTTATTCGACCTTGCGGGGTCCCTTGGATTTGGGGGCCCGGGGCTATAGCCTCTGCTAGCCCCCTCCACCCCTTAATCCGCCACTGTATATTTTATTTATTTTAAAATATTCTCACGAATGAGCCGGAAGTTATCCGATAATATTTATTTCCAATTGAGCAACTTTGAAGAGAATTTCTGAAATAAATCAAACACTGACAAAATTTCGACTCTCGGACCATAATCGAGATGCCACTCGAAAATCGAGACTACCTCTCGAGTCTGAATTGAATCTCTCAGCGTGGCTCCATTTATGTTTACATCGGATTTTTTTCTTTGGGTTAAACGAAGCGAGGAGAACTTTGGGTGCCTGACAAACCTAAATCGCGCTCTCATTCAAGAAGGTGCGAAAGTACTCCTCGCCAATTACCAAGCGCTTTCGAATGTTCGACGAAATCGGACCATTGTCTGGAATCCAGAGGCCGGAACAAGAAATCCCATTGTCAATCTAGTAGTAACGCATTATTGACTGCATGTTGAAGAAGACGGAAGTCTATGTCCAGTGCCACCTTCTTGATTCCGGTTTTGCCATGAAAGCAGGCCAAAACGTGACCGTTTGGCCGTGTAACTGGATTAGTGGAGAGATTAGATCCGAGATATTTAACGCGGCCTAGCTGCGGTGAGATGAATGCCCGGATTTCCCAATATTTTGGGTGTTTAGCTTTGTGCCATTCGGTGCCATTGTTGTTGAAAGGATGGGCGTGGAAGCAGTTCAAGAAAAAGAACTATCGTGATCAGAACCACGGCCGTGAGGAGAAGATAAAGGTGGTGCAAAAAAGAAGAGGAAAATTCATCGTGCCACTTCTTAAGGCTGTCGATAATCCGCTTTTTACCTGGCACTTGATTTTCAATCTCTGATCATTTAAAAAAGTATATGATATCAGTCAACAGGTTTTTTTGTTTTATCAGTATGGAATAGAAGATTCTAAAAATTTACGAAAAGAAGTGTTCAGTCGATTTCAAGTATAATTAACACTTGCTTGACTTAACATGATTACTTTTGCTTGGGTAAAATGAACTCTTTGACCGGTGTATTACTCCTCTAATCCATCTAGGGTTGGAAACCAGTGCAGTGGTTTTGAGCTAAAGTTCATAAATATGCGTCGTGGTGAAGCGAGATAACTTTGAAGCCTGGCCAGTAGAGTTTCATGTTGTAGCAGTTGGCAGCAACCCTCGGTTTTGATACTTCATGATACACACCTAATCGGTTTTCAAACTCGAGCTTGGCTGCGAAACCCGTTCGATCGCCAAGATTAACTACAAAAACAAAGTCATATACATGAGACTTATAAAATAACAAACATAAATGAAAAGCTCGTATGTAGATAAAGAAACAGACAACTGATTAATTAAGAACTGATGAACCGATCTAAGCCAAATTCCTTTTTTATAAATATATTTTCCACTCTACTAAATTGTTGAACCAGATAAGGGTTTCTCTTAAAATGGGGATTAAACCCCTTTTAGCTATTAGAGCCTGTATACATGCATTGATCGAGAATAAGAGATCAAAGCCGTCGTCAGTGCCGATTTCAGTCAAGAACCAAATGTCGTAATCGTCATCGAGGCGTCTATGAATATTTCAGATCTAGGCTGTTCCAGTACCGATGTTGTCCCACAAAGAGCATTTGTGTAATCTATTAGTAGAGTAGAGGGCTCTGGGGGATGAAAACCCTTTTGTTGGTCGTGCGAGGTGCTTACGTGGTTGGTTAAGCTTGAAATGGGGTGCAGTCGCTGTATATTATATTTTCTATACATATATAGTAGGTATAAGTGTACGACTGTACACTGTACTGTAGTTGGCATTTTAATGTATGGCGTTCTTCACTTTTGTATGAGATACCCACTCGATTCATAAAAATCGATTTTATTCATACCTCCTTCCACATTTAATACATTCTAAATATATATCAGGTTCCAGATGTCGAATAAATGTCAGTATCCACACTATTGAAAATGTTTTTAGCCATAATTGCTCAAATTGTGGGTCCTCTGGTTCAGGGAAGGAGATTTTGGTTATTACAACAAACTATTATTTTTCAAATGAGCGAGAATCTCTACATCGATACCGCTTATAGGATCCAAGACCCTATTGTGCCCGGTGTTGAGCCGACCTATGAAAACACTCGATTTGTTGCAACAGCCGCCTCTAAGTGTGTCTATGTTTCAGATTGTTCGTCTGCCATTGTGAGAAAAACGCGCGAAATAATAAACCGAATATTTTCCTGAGATTCATGAGATTTTCACTTAGAAAAAAGTTTGTCTGAATCAAGGAAACATTTTTTTGAATTAAAAAAAAATAATAATTTAATTTAAAAGTTAGATATATTACTTATTTATTATACATACTATAATTTGAATCATATATTTGAGCTTACGTATAGGCATATTTTTTTCTTAATTTTAACATTTCTTTACAGAAGTCTTGGATGCGAGCAATTAAAGGGATTCCAGTTTGAGCGAATGAATGGCGGAAAATTGAAAGAACTGGAGTTTTATCGATAAGAGAAGGTTGTCGTGTAGCAAAGCAACTAAATTGTTGACGGGTGTATCTCAGAGGACGTATCTCGAATACGACATCGATACTATCGAACAGCTGTCGCGTGGCACGCAGGCAATCCGCAACAATAGTCATTGGCGGCTGATCACAAAAGGGATAGGATCCCTCTCTTATAGGTCTCGATCATTGACTATAATGGACACTGAAAGGGGTCCATGTTCAAGCAGCACACAGTGATAACATTGAGGAAATGTAATGTAATATAATATATAAACCAACACACTGAGGGTTGTAACTCATTCCGAATAATAAACATTATTCCTTTAAATAAAAATAGATCCGTATTCTATAAACTTAAATATATAACTTTTGGGTTATTGAGATAATGTAAAATTGCCACACATAATATATTTAGCCCTTAGTATTTTTGGTGCAACATAAAAATCTAAAGGTAAGGTGGTTACTTGCGAAGAAGAATTAAATTAGGATTGAGAAGAAAGAGTATATGTAGAGGACTAAACCCAATTTGCATGTCGTAACCGTAAATGCTCTATAGCTTTCGAGATTCTATTTCATGCACGGGACGAAAATAATACACATGTCAGAGTTCACAATAGCTTTTGAAAACATGCCAAAGCATTGCCGGTTAAAATCATAAATTTGAAACTTTAATTAAAGGCTTTGATTCATTTCAATAAAAAAAAAAAACACTGAAATAATTTCTACTTTCAAAGAACTTAAATTCCTTTGCTCCTGAGGACGATGTGGTTTCAGATAATAATTCCTAAACGACTATAAGGTGACTCTCTCTTATCTCCTCGATCGCGCAGCCTTTTTAGCCTTATTACTTCTTCAGAACTGGAGGCGACCCTCGTTTTAGCTCTGCAGGGAATAAATAGAACTCGAGCATCCTAAGTGAATAATAAACATCGCAGTGGGGTTAGATACATGCGGCTTATGGTTTATGGGGTGTTCGCGTTAAGGTGCCCATATTGGATCCAGCCTCCGGCGCAATCGTCCTGTTCTTCATCCAGAGCCCGAAATTATTATTCGGGTATTATACGACGATTACCCAACAGTATGTGGGTGTAATACGAGAAATAAGTGTGTAGTTTTGTCACGAGGTGGATCCAGTGACAAACTGAATAAATCCTGTGTTACCGCGTATTTAGCACCATTGCGAAGCACATGTTCGTACATCTGTGACGATCTGTCTATGGACTTCAATCCTTGCAAAATAACCTGTCATTAGGTGAAAGCCTTCCCAGCAATGTACATATTTGGTGCGATAATATCGAGCAGAAGGAGTGAAGAGAGATTCGTCATAGACCATTTCAAAGATGACAATTTTGCAGGTTTACTAATATCGAAGTAAATACATGTTAGATCGTATAATAATGTAGTCAGGTAAATTTTCAACACGGCCAGTTGCAACTACTGCAGGACACTGGTCGTAAATGTACTTGTATGCGATTTCCCTCAACAATTCAGCATTAACTTTCTGCAAAATTGTGCAAATAAGTAAATAAGGCAAGAAATATTTTTTATTTGAGCTCCTCTAAATAAATCATTTGTTTACCTCGTATTTCATTATTCTTTCCGCTATAGACTCGTATTCACCACGATAGAACAAACAAGATGCTATGTAGTAAAATTTTTCAACCGGGTCACTAAGTTGCAGTAGTTTTTTGGTTTTACATTGATTTACAGCTCGTTCTACTTCCTTTTGAGTTATCGATGTGCAGAGTCTCATCCATTCTCGTTGAACCATGTGAACCATATCCTGAGAAAAAATTCTTTCTTTATTTAAAAAAAATGTTTTCATTTATCTGAATAGAATAATACGTACATCCAGTTTCATTTTGCTGCAAGTAAAATAGCATCCCCAAAGTCCAGTGTTGGTCCAACCAATGTTAAATGATTTATAATTACGACATAAATCTGAATTAAATGCATGATGTGCAATATTAGGTGCATTATGCTGAGCTCCAGCTAAAAATATGGTATTTATCGTTTAAAATCATTCAATTTGATTTTAATTTAATAACAAAGCTAATATATTATTAATTAATGCATATATTATATTATACCGGAACTTAGATCCCATGAGCCAACAACTTCCTTCGCTACAGTTAGAGTACAGTGATCATCGCAATTTTCATATCCAGGTCCTTCAACAGCAATTGCAACATATCCCAACTCTTCATCGTCGTCTCTGAAACGCATTTCTCCACCTGAAAAATTTTCTATTTGTTTTAAGGAATTCAAAGGAACCAATAATTTTAATAATTTTATTTTTTTAATAATTTTTAAGTTGGCAAACGATAGAAGTCGAGTGATACCTGTGAATCTGAAATTTGGCATCGATACTGGTGTAATTAGTGCGCAATCTTCATTTGTTTTTTCAAAATTATCTTCTGAGTCCAAAAAATATTCATTCGCAAAATTTCCCAAGTTGCAGAGAGATGTTCCACCTGTACTTATCATCGTCATACAACAGGGTCTAAACAACCGTTCTCGAAAGCATTCTAATTTTGTTTGAGTCAGATTTCTGTTCACAAGATAAATAAATAATTTGATATTCCATGTAATTGAAAAGAGATGAATTATTATAAACATACATTTCTACCTAATCTCAGATGTCTCTGGATAGATGCTTTTCGAAAGCTCTGTATCTTGATATGCAGTATTTGGTAAATAATCCATTACCACTTTCTCATGTTTGCTTTCCATATCCTCCAATTCTTTTATTATGACATGCTTTTCGCGATTAAAATCATGGTGACCTTTAAAAAATGTCAAATTACGACTAATATTAATAAATAGACAATAAATATTAGGCTGAGTCGATTCAGGCTAAATTAAGAAAAGAAATTAAACATACAGATGAATCCCCGAAGTATAACATCTGCGAATAATTCAATTAATTTGTTCACCCCTTCATTAGGTACACTTCCATAAAATAAAAACATGTCGCGCATTGCAACAGTTTTTATTGTTCCACCAATTTCTCCCAATTCTTCCTCTATTTGGTTTTCTTTTCGACATGTTGTTTTCTGTTAAATTAAACAAAAAATCTTAGCGACTAGAGAGACAGAAAATACAATAAAATTGTGAAGAATTTTAAGAAATGTAAATTTATAATCTAATATTGTTTCTCACTCGAAACATTAAGTGTTCCATAAATAAGGCAGCGCCTCGTTCATCTGGTTTTTCATACATAGAACCAGCTGGCAAAATGCAGCCTACAGTTGTCATAGGAGATTCATTTTCTTCGCAAAAAATGTTCATGCGGTTTTTTAAACAACATGAATCCATGGTACCTTCTGGTATTTGCAATAGTAAAGAACTCAGATTCGAAGATTTCTTTTCGACACATTCTGCCATAGACTGAATTAATAAATAAAAAATATATTTAAAAATGAAAGGCAAAAAACAGAAAACATTCCTAATAAAAATACCTTTTTGCCATAGATATAAAGAAACCTTCTCGTTAATTCCAAACCGTATTTTAACTTCACGTTCCTAAACATTGTTAAACATAAAAGACGTTTTTAACATTTATTCCTTTTTTAAATTGTAAGTTTCACAATTCTTCCTTAAAATTTTAGCGAAAATTATAAAACCGTCAACCAGTGTTTAAAATCGGATAATAACCTGACGCACGTATGTGTCATATATTGAGTCAAAATAATTTTGTTTTAGATGACAAGCGATAACTTCAAATCGAATTTTAATTGGATTAGGTTAGAAGTTAGAATAATTCGTAAAAAATGAAAGTATAAATTGTATTCAGTATTTATTTCTTTTATTATGATTTTATATTGCCTTATTTTCGATAGATCTTCATTCGCTGAAATTCGAACTTGGTCTGCAGAATGCTAGTCTTTGAAGACAGACTCGAAACTGCTTTGATGAAAAAGTAATAAATTTTACCCAATAAAAAAAATTTCAATAGAAAAATGGAGTTTAATCGAGAACCTTGTCCTTGGAGAGTAGTTGACGATTGTGGAGGAGCTTTTGCAATGGGTGCAATAGCTAGCACCCTTTTCCAAGTAAATCCTCAATTAAAAAAAAAAAAATAATAATTTTAAACAGATATATTTAATATATTTATTTTAACTTTTACTGCTTTACAACCAATTTGTCAAAGGATTTATTATGATATAGTTTAAGAGAAAATAAAAACGTTTGAGGTTTAGAATTACGTATTCATTCGATCCTTAGAGTATAATGGGTTTTCGAAACTCTCCTTCTGGAATGAAAAGAAGATTAGTGGGGGGACTCACAGCTGTCAAAAAGAGGGCACCTCAAGTTGCTGGTAATTTTGCCATTTGGGGTGGCCTATTTTCTGCGATCGAGTGCACTCTTATATATTTTCGATCCAAGGAGGATCCATGGAATCCAATCATAAGTGGGGCCCTCACCGGTGGAATTTTGGCTGCAAGAACAGGTATAATAATTCGAATAAAAATAGATATAATTTATTGAAATTCTAATACGAGATATTCGTAGAAGTTATATAAAATTTATAGAGTTATAGAAAATAAACTATTGAAATAGGAATTCCATCAATGTTGGGAAGTGCTACTGTAGGTGGAGTTGTTCTCGCCTTAATAGAAGGATTTGGCATTATGACAACACGTCTTGATGCCGACAATTTTGCTCAACACAATACAATATATGGCGAAAGTATTCAAAACTTGACCGGAAACCAGCCTCATGGAAGAATAGCCTTTTTTGGATCAATCCCAGTGGCAGAAGGACCTTCCGGAAGACAGCAAAATGCCCCAGAAGAAGTCAAAAGAATAGGCAAGGCTTGGTGACAAGCTGCTTTTCGATTTTAGAAAATTTCTTCAATAATGAATATTCTTTGTGGAAGCTTCAGAATCTGTCAAAACTATTAGTAAATGTGTAATATCAATCGTCATACAAAGTTTCATTCCTTTAATTATTTATAGCTTATTTCTTACTGAGCATTCAAATATTATTTACTTGAAATTCTTATTGTTCAAATCCATAATACAAATAGACAAATCCATAATACGAAAAAAATACAACAAGAGACATTCGCAGAATCGCTCTTTTTGAATATGTTTACAAATCCTAAAACTTTAATTATAGCACCCACGCATACTTTTTTTCGAATACAAAAGAAGAGAAGAAAAGATGATGACTGGACAATCAGGATTCTTTATTGCAAGGTGGTAATGATTGTTTTGACAGCGGCTCGCGTCCTTGACAGTGGTTGACAGTCCAGAATGGAGACGTCGAACTCCCATTGTGTCCATAACAGATTGAAATCAATATTTACACTCGGACCAGTGTAAGCTCTGGATTAGCAAAAGCTTAACCGATGCCAACCAACCCTTTCCAAGTGAGTTAGTGGTTGGTGTGGGTCTTTAAAGAGACACTGGCTGAGTGAGTGAGATCGAAAATGTGTCGTCTCTGAGGACTAAGGACCATCAAACGATTCTCGATCCACTATGTTGCCTTTACTTATTTTGCGAAGGTCCACTTAAATTTTCCTGCTAAAACGATCGTCAGAGGTCATATATAGTCTGAATAGAAATAGGTGGTGGGTATTTGGCTAGGGACTAGGGTGTGCATTGAGCCTCGACAATACAAATTATGGGCCCACGCCGATTCGTTGTTGTATCCCTTTTCATGGCACGAGCCTCCCAATAGTTATTCTCCCATTCAGGATACTTTCAACCATCAATGGAACGTCATATTTATAATATTATAATTCACTTAGATCTTCAGATAAGGGTCTCGCCTTTTCTACTCGGATTCCTGAAAATAGCTTTTCAGAGAGTTAATGGTTTTAAAATACATACTGCAAAGATTTTTTAACTGCGAGGATTTTAAAGTGGGTGACAGAAAGTAGGGCAAAAGTCCCTCAAAGTATCTTCTATAAGAATCCCAAAACTTGGGGAATATTTTTAATTGCAGTGTTGCTTCAAGGATTTTAGACTAATTGTAAGATTCGTTAATGAGAGCTTTTATGCGTGATGGATAACGTTATAATGTATATAGCAGAGTTTAGCAAAAGAAAATCTTTGTTGGGGGTTCAATGAAGGGCGTGACTACGTGAAAAGTATTTAGTTAGGGAGAACGTTGAGCATCGACAATACAAATCGTCGATCCGCGACAATTCGTCATTGTAGTCTATTTCATGGCACAAGGCTCCAAATGATTATTATGATGTGCAGTTCAAGCGACGTTCGTTGCATGATCAGGATCAGAGCCATGGATAATGCGGAATTGGATTACCGGAAGCTGTCTGGGAATCTATGTCCTGAATCTCGAGAGAATCTGTTCACTTTAATTTAGAAGAGGGATTATATTTCCAAAATTAGGACTGATAATAATATATAATGGAAAAGTTTCTTGAATCTTTTAATCATTACTTAATTTAACATGGCCCCTTAACTATAAATTACCAAAAATTGTGTGCCAGGAACAATTGTTAATTTACTTATACAATATGTTTATAACAAACATAATTCTAAAAGAAAAATGGAAGTTATTTATGAACCATGATTTAATGATTAATCGATGTTGAAATAAAGGGACTATTTTTATCTTTAATAGGGGTAGTTTTTCTTTACCATAGTATATCAAAAAGGGTGTTACCATTGAAGAAAACTGTTACCATCGTTTGATATTTTCGAGGGGTAGAATTTATCAATTCAACCCCTGAGTTATCGCACCCTTATTCAAACGTTAATTCCCAGAAAGGTAGCTAGGTGGCATCATCTTCCAGTCTCTGCTAAAGATTACAATAAATGTACACATGATAAAAGAGAAACATAATGATAATTTGTTTTTTTTTTGAAATTTCAATGTTTAAAATTATTTATAAGTTTAGTTAAACATTTATTTTCATTTTCATGAAATCGTAATTAGTTATTTTGTACATGTAAATTATTATTTTTTTTAATGTTAAAAAATTTAAGATTAAATTTTCATATTATCAAATATATTTAAAAAGTGTCTTAACGCATTTGTAAAAAAATTTTGATTTGAAGTAATTTATTTGATTTAACTTATCAACTGAAGGTATTTAAAAACTACCCTCCGAAAGATGGCTGTAACTGGAAGAATGAAGAAAAGAGAAACAAAAAAACACAAGATTTATAAGTATTATCAGAATCACGATGGCACCCATCCGAGTACAGCCGAGTCAAACGTTGCTTAACTTCGGTGATCAAACGAGAAGCCGTAAACAATTGCATATATCCCAAAGGACAAATTAAACTTTAATCTTGGAATAAAATCTCAAAATAATTAAATTATGTTACTGTACCTATTTAATACCTCGAAATATAAAAAAATTATTTATAAAAAATTTATAAAATATATTGTATCTATGTTTACTTATTGAATTAAACATAAATTATTACTTTTGACTGAAGTAAATTTATAAAGAAAAACAAAATATTATTCTTCATTAAATAATGCAAATTCTGAGTTAATTTTTTTAACTACATTGTTATAATATAGTATATAAGTCATATATCTTTCTGAAAAAAAATCCAGGTGTTGGACACGATTTGACGCATATATTTGTCGAAATATCCAAATTTTCCTGCCGATTTAGCAAAGAGGGAGGGGTAACTGTATAATAAAGAGATTATTATTGGACGGGATATATGCGGGTAACAATTGGTGCATGGGACAAAAGATTCGGCAGATCTCTTTATCGTTAGGTATGCTGGACACGTGCGTCACATAATTCACAACATATTGATGACCTATTATGGGTGACCAGGAACTATTGTTGCCTTTACGAGATACAAGAAACGAGATCGTCATAAGTACCTATAGAACATCGTTACAAATCTTTATTTAACAATTCCGTTCTTATTTTTAAATACTTTGTATGTAATTTACTTATTACGGACGCACTTTTTATCTTCCATAATGTTTTCTAAGTTACTGTCAAAATACGAATTTTAAATTCACATGAAAGTAACTTGTCATCTAGAACCTTGAAAGAAACTATAATATAAAAAAATCCATTATTAAAATACTTGTGTGTCATCAGAAATTTATTTTCAACAGAGAATCGATATGGTCGAGACTTTTATTACTAAGCGAAACTAACTTGAGGCTGACCAATTGACCATGTGAGATCAATATTACAAGTCTAAAGACCTCAAGATTATTTCATGTGTCTGTCTTCTAGGACATATGACACTTATAATTGAATTAAATTATTCAGCGGCTTTCAACTCCTTTGTTTGATAAATACAAGTAAAAATGTGACTTTAAGAGCATTATAGAATTTATAGAACGTAAGAGGAAAAAATAAGAATATTTTGAATGATCCAAATTCAAACCTCAAGGAATTTTACTTTGAATTGCAATTGATTGCATTAGTTTACAGTTTCTGTCATTGATAATTATTTATTTGTATACCGTGAGAAAACTATGGTCTCGACAAGTCACGACATTACAAGGTGTTTTAGAATAAAATAATAATGAAGTTTCTCGGTATAGAAAATGCAGTATAAAGACATCACCTCTTGTCGTAGGCAAATGTAAAAATATGCATCAGTGTTAGAAGAGGATTACGAGAGGGAGGTTCGTTTATTTCTTGTTGGACTTTTATTTACTAATATCGACAATTTAATCGGTACCAACAATTTTATCGGTAGGAATCTTGTTTCATTGAAAGTATTCTTATAAAAATTTACACAAGCACAGATTCGGTTCCAAAAATCTCAATTTCGGGGTAATTAATGTTTAAAAATGGTTAAATTTTAGTGCATCCATAATATAATATTATATTTACAGTAATCATGCCTGGGAACGATGATTACAAAGCAGCTAAGTCAATTTACGACTTTACAGCTAAAACAATTAAAGGGGAAGAAATTTCCTTATCAGAGTAATTTTACCTTATTTTAATAATCGCTGAAATATTACAAATACAGAATTACATTCAATAAGAACAATGTAAATTGACTGCAGGTATAAAGGACATGTTTGCTTAATTATTAACGTGGCATCAAACTGTGGACTGGCTGAGACTAATTACAAAGAGTTAAACGAACTTTTTGATCAATACGGAGAATCAAAAGGTAAAACGATTTATATTTCATTTAATTATTATTTAGGGTTAATGATGAATAGATATTACTCATTATTGTGAACTTTTAAAATATTTAATATTATCTCATTGATCTCTTGAGATATAATTATGTCTTGGAAGTTCGGAGGCAACGTCCTTAATTGATTTTTATTATAAATTAATGCGGACGTCGCGCGAGATATGACAATATAATAGCTCTTATGTCAGATATTGCGTTTTTTAATTTTTTAATTCTTTCCTAATATTCTGATATTTTTTTATAATTTTCTAGGTTTACGAATATTAGCTTTTCCCTGTAATCAATTCCTTGGAAAAGAACCTGGCGATGCTAAGAAAATATGTCTTTTTACTGATAATCACAAGGTCAGTAAATCATAAATAAAATCTTTATAAAGATTAAATTAGACGTAATATTATTTTTAAACATTATTGAATAATTTTATTGTATTGCTATCAAAACTTCTGTAATATAAAATATTTAATCTTTACTTTTAATATTATTTATTTTATATTTCGAATTTTGAAAAACACGCATGCAGAAGGGAAAATAGTTTAAATTAAATTTTTTTGTATAATTCAAAGGTTAAATTCGATGTATTTGAGAAAATTGAAGTAAATGGAGAAGCCGGTCATCCTTTGTGGAAATATCTGAAGAAGGAACAGGGTGGCACCCTGGGAAACTTTATTAAATGGAATTTCACCAAATTCATTGTGGATAAAGAGGGCAAAGTCGTTGAAAGACATGGACCAAATGTCGATCCAAATCAGATAGCGTCTCATCTCGAAAAATATTTTTAAAAGTTTAAGTAAATTCGCAATGAATAATTACGAAAACATATTTTTTAAGAAGTTCAAAAACTTCTCTCTCCATATTTTCTTGAAGTTTCTTGTCTTTCAAAATCAATACAAATTATTTCATTTTAAATTTTCGGCATATACTTTTCTTTATGCTATAGGTAAAGTGTATTAAGCTTAGCGAAAATTTCATCAGAAATACCTATGATTATTGTTGACGATAAGATTACGTTTTTTATTACTTTTTGTTTGATATTTTTGACGTTTGCGCTTATCTTTAACAATATACGAATGTATGTAATAAAAAGGATATAAATTATATCATAATATAAAATAGTGAGTCGACTCTTTTAAAATTATCAGTAAGCACTCCAGACATTGTAAAAGAATCAGTCTTCTCCAAATTAGAAAAAAATGAGGCTTATATTTGCGGCTCTGCTGTTCGCCCTTACGATTTTCAACACCATTGGTAAATACAATAATATAAAATATAAATATAAAATAATATAATATACAATAATATAATATAATATACAATATAAAAAATACGAAATTGAATTTTAGTTGAATTCGCTTTATCAAATTGATAGTTATCTTGTAAACCTTGAAATTGATAAAGTTTATCGTTTTTTCTGCTAGAACTGAGTTCTCAGTCCGATAAAGTTCCTCCAAATCAGGAAATACCCTCAATAAATAAAGAGTTTCCTGCTCGGAGGATTAATAACAGACTATATAGAACAAGAATACCAGGAATTATAACATTCTCAGATTCTTCAAGCAATTCAAGAGAGTCAGAGGAGATCAGTTCAATACGACAAACGAGATCACGAAGTCCATCACCACCAAGACGTATCATTTTTCATCGTGTTGATTCTGCAAGTTCCACCAATGATCGTCAAAATCAAGAAAGGTTGATCATTCACAAAAGTCCTGCTCGAGAACACGTACCTGGTTCCCCAGTATGTTCTACAACTTCAACCGGCTCTAACGAGCCTGATCTTGATGAAGGTCAGATGAACAAACAAACAAAGCATTGTTAACACGTGACAAATAAAAAATTCCAATTTCCCTCAATAAAAAAATACAATAATTGGGCATCGATTTGAAAATAACACAAGAAATTGCTGACCGGCATAAACTGCTGACAGATTGTTTCAGAATTGTTTCAGATTCTCGTTCGAGTGGCAAACACATTCGCTTTAGGGTACACTGGAAATGGAAAGGGGTAGGGATTGAGGGTACGGAATGTAATCTGTATTATCCTTCAACTATTAGTGCCAAGAGGATCGAGGGTCCTCGGATTTCAGTCATTACATCGAATACGCCAAATAACATTATTCCCGTCGCTGAGAAACAAGTATTTTAACTGAGTATAATTAACATCAGTCAGGACTCAACTATCACATTCTAGAATAAAACAGATTTAAGAATAAAATAGATTTAAGAATAAAATAGATTTAAGAATGAAATATTAATTTGAAAAATATTCAATGGGCGATTGTCTTTTTACATATATTTGTCTAATTTTTTGTAATTGACCGATGATCGTTAATTAATCATAAGAGGTTTCAATATTATGTTTGAAAGGCAATCTGCCTGTAGTCATACGTCGGTGGTAATGTCACCCTCATGGGGCGTGACGTAAACCAAGGCACCCCTCTTGTCCGGCAGACGACAACTGTCAGCCTATTAAACTAATTGACTGCACAGTATGCTAGCACCACAGCAATTGTACCGATTATGCACATGTAAAATCGCAGTGAAGAAAATTACCATGCATCCAGATACTTTTTATCCCCTCCCCAAGACCCCTCTCGATTACAGCACCCTTACGAAATTTTATACGCATCATCGCCTCAATAGAGTGAAGTGTTGTGCTTTCAAAATCAACCCTTGTTATGTTAAAATTCACCACTCTTATTTTAAGAATGGTAATGTGGATCCTGTTATACAATTTTACATTCAAAACTAAGAAAAATAAATCAATAAAATGAATTTTAATTTTGATCCAACAATGTAACAATTTTAATTATTAATTAACCTAATTATTTAAATTAAAATAACTTTCTGCAATTGTTTAAATCATCAAATTTTATTATCGTGAATTTAAGAATTTTAGTGATATTTAGTAATTTGTTATTTGTACAATTCTGAAATAATTTTATAAATCGTTTTTGGATTTTGAAAACTTGACAATTCGATGATAATATCTCTCAAAATTAATTTTAATAATCTGTGGATATCTTAAGGTTCCAGAAAATTATTCAAAATTGCTAAAAATAGCTTTTAAAAACTGTAAAAATCTTAAAGAAACTTAAAAATCTTAAAGAAATTCTAAAAATTCCCAAATTCCCAATTATAATGGAATTTGAAGTAGAGAAATAATAAAAAAAATAGATTTGGTCAATAAACAGTACAAGTACCAATTTCACAGATTTGCTCTTTATTAAATAATTATAATAAATAAAGTTCATTTATTTACACAGAGGGTTGGTAAATTTAGTAGGAGTAGACTCCGAATGGGCTAGAGTAGGTCATGTGGGATACGGCAACAGCTGGAGAGTATGCAACACCAAGAAGTCCAGCATGGGCAACTGGGGCAGCGTGGGCAATTGGGGCAACACCGTAGGTACTGTAGACAGGAGCTGTGTGTGCCACGACAGATGGGTTTGATACACGGATTTCAGATCGGCTGCTGCTGGAGAAAGGGGTCTGGACAGTCTTGGCTTGGGTTGAGACCTGGGCCAAGTTTCCTGGGCTACGTAGAATGTTGTCCTGGGTTGAGGTCAACGCTGCTGGCTGATAATATTGTGGGTGGAAAAGGTCTCCAGCATTGGCAACAGCCAAAAAGCAGGCAACAATTGCGATCTAAAACCATTAATATAAAACCACATTAGTTTTTAAGTTTCTAAAATACTTTCAGTTTGATTCTACATAAATTATCAAACATATATAATATAATGAAACACTGGTGGTTTTTGTCAATTATTCTCTATAAAAAATACTATATTGTACAAGAGAAGTCACATGAAAAATTTGTATTAAATAATTTTCACTTTTTATAAAGAAGAAATATTTGCAAACCCACCTTGGCGAACATGATTGAATTGTGTAATCTGGACTGGATGATTCCTGACTATGTCTCTTTTGTTAAATTCGATTTCTTTTATACTCCGGCCACGCCAAAAGTTGAAGGAAGGTGGGATCTCAAAAAGCCCCGGGCGTGCAACTATGTTGAGGGACTTTCTCTGGAACTCGTATAACAAGATTAAATATTAAGTTGCGTCCCGTGTAATTGGTTCATTTATAGCGACCTTGGACCAGATAAAATCACTTCGAGGTTATTTCTGAGAATACATGCCCCTAAAGTACCACACCCAGGTGTTACGATTCTCGAGCAAAAAACAATTCATGGCAAACTCAATGCTAAATTTACAAAAGACAAACATTCACTTAACCGTTTTATTTTTTCTGTTATGGATTTACTAGTTTAATCCAGGATCTTGACCTAAATTTAATCTAAATCTGAAGTCGTAAAACCAGTGTCTGAAAATTTCAAAATAATAATTGCTCAATAGTGTTTTTGAAAAAGAAGCCTAATTGAAATAGGAAAGTAGTTGATTTTGAAAAAAATAGGAAAAATGATCATTTTTTAACTCGCAAACCAACCCCTCGACGAAAGATCGTTTAACGAACCGCAAAGAGGCTTGTGCAAGTTTATGCCCCTGTTGGCCATTATGATTTTTGCCGCCCCTTGATGTAATAAATATCGTTTCGGCCCTTGCCAATTATACTCGGCTGGTTTTCGACTTCGATCAGTTATAGACACTATAGCATAAAACTATATTATAGATAGTGTGTAGACACGAGTTAGGATGTGTGAACATACGGTCGCGACACCCCTCCCCTCGTAATTTCGACACCCCATCGACCCCAAAAGGCACCTCATCCCTAATGCCTCGAGTGTTTGGGACACCGTGACTGCATTATTTTTTAACGCTAGTCATCGATGGCATCACTGTAAACACATTTTCCAGATTTCTTGATCGCTTCAACGGAAGTGACGTTTCTTTTTGTCACACAAGTCGAGTCATTCATTTAACGTTGGTTAATATCCGATTGCTCAGTGTTCAAGAATCAATTTATTTCATCATGAAAGGAGAATCGAAAAGAAATTTATAAGGGAAAATTGTGCGGTTATTATTAACTTGACGACATTTCCATTTCAGTGTGCAAAATTTATAGAAAATTGTGTTAATTCCACGAACAAGTATATCAAGATTGATGAATGGTTTACTGTCCAATTATATATTGGTTGCTCAGCTTTCGATTCCGGCGATAAAATTAAACAGATTTTATCGTCTGCTGGATAATAAGGGAAAATTTCCACTTTATATAACGAGTAACGATCCACTGCCACTAATCTATCAACATGAAAGTTGCGAGGGGAGACGTATAAGTAGTTAAATACGGTTTTCAATTTCTATCTGCGAGACCTAAAGCTTTGATAGAGACGCGTGCCTTGTATATTAGGCTACCTTTTAATAGACAAAACCACACATGGCCGATTAACAATCGTTTTTGCTTTTATAAATACATTTAGATTTAGATCTAAAAACAAGATTTTGTATCCCATTTTATACCTTTGCTTATTTTCTTACAGGAGAGTATATTAAAATTATAAATACTTCTTTAGAAATTATCTGCAATTTTTTAAATTTCGAATACTTACTACATCTTTTGCCACCGAGAAAAAAGTTTCTTTGAATCAAATAAACATTTCTTTGATACAGAGAACATTTTGTTCTGAAAATTCTGCGTACACCAGATTATCGACTCAAATTTTTTGGGAATCGTTCTTGATGAGAAACAAAAACCGTTCATATATGAACAAATAAAATAACACGTAAAAGACAACAGCACATGGTATTTCCCCAGCAGTCACCAATCCAAGAACTAACCGTGCCCAACGCTGCTTAACTTCAGTGATCCAACGAGAACTTATGCTTTCAGCTTAGCATGGCCGTTGTCATGATAACTGGAGATATTAAAATGCTTTTCTCGTTTCCGAATATACTGCTTTGCTAAAATTATAGTTGTGAATTGGACCTCTGTGTCCATGTATTTGTGTTTATGTATCTACAAGCTTTCACACATATATTCATGGAACATGACAATAACATTCGGTAAGTACGTGTTTGTAGTTACCCCTGAGGTGAGCCACCCCCGAGATGAAGGCGAAGCCACGCCTCGGAGTTACATTGTCGACATGGGGTTGGTTGTCACGGGGGTGGTAATAATAGGGGGCGTTCCTTTCCACCAACTAGTGGCTTTTACGTCCTGAGCTTCATAGGATGCGCGAGGGTAACTTTGGCCGTTCGGAAAACGAACCCCGCGTGGACAGTCGCTCGAAAAACAACCCTCAAGGTACCAGGCAACAACCTGCTCCTACCAGTTCTATAACCGAAAAGCAACTGATTTCGAAAACCCGTTTCGAAAAGTTTTCCGGACTCGTTTCCTTCGGAGAGAATTTTATTTGCGTCAGGATTTACTGTGATTTGTTTCTTGTTATAATATTAAATTAGATGTATTGTTGATACAATATTGTAGAGAGAATATTATTATTGAAGTATTTTACAGTTTATAGTTCTTTTTTAAGTGGTGAAATCCTTTTTTTCACAGTGGCGAGTTGTAGTTCTTCAGAGTAAGTGATTTTTTCAAATTATTTTTACCCCTTTATATTTTACCCATGTATTTTTACCCTTTGCTTTTAAATCAATGATTTTTGGTTTCAATTTTTTCCGCTAAAAAAACAATTATGCAGCGCATTTTTGGTACATAAATATTAATTTGGACAAATTTTTTAAATTAAAATTCGAAGCATTTTTTATTCAATATTCTTTGGCCAAAAACAGCCACACATAACAAACCCCTCAATTTGATTTGCTATTAATTTTTTTTTGTAAAGTAAAAGTAAATGTCTTTTCCGTGGAAAGATATTTTTATTGTGAAAATTGAGCTCACAATATTTTAAAAGGCTATTTTATTCACTTTTTGCCACTTTACATTTATAATGTTCATCTATAATTAATTTCTTATTGATAAGTTCCTTTATTCATAATTAAAAAATGGGTATAACCAATTAGATTATATCTTATTAATATTCTCGCAGTCGACTGAAAATTTCCGTATATATAATAGCCGAACCCTTTTCATCATTATCCAAAGTTCTTATCTTCCTAAAACATTTATAATTTCTAATTAAAATTACCCTTTCATTAAATTTCTTCATCCCTTCTAAAAAGCACCCCTTCTTTAAAAATTCATTAAAGCCTCGAATTTCCGTCGCTTCGCGAGTGTCGAATGTCGCACATTGAGATTTTCCTACCGAATTTAAGCGTCGTCAGAAAATGCAACTCTCTCAAAAGAAGATAGCGACAAAATAAATTGATAGTCGATTCACGGCTCCGGATAAACTGGTCCCGCGGGACCCACAAGGGTTCTGTTCGCCATGGGGTGGTCGTGTGGCAGGCGGTGTTCGCGAACAAACACCATAAACTGTTTGTTCTGGGATTAGGCACGGGCCGTATAAGAATTACTTTCGTGGGTAAACTCGAGGACCAAGGAAACTATTTCGAAAGAATTAATAAAAACTCGAACCCTGGGACACAGGTGATTTTCCAAAGGCTTTTTCAAGGATGCTACGTGGCGTATGGGGCCTCGTAAAAGCAATTTTACAAGTTGTAAGTAGTTTTTTAGATGGATGAACGCCAAAATAGAGTGGCGACTTGAAAATCAAAATCAAAGCAAAATCTTCCCCGGGGGGATGTGACCAAAATCCCTTGGGCGATTCGCTAATCTATAAACGCTACTAAATACTGATTGAATTGAAGGATTTTATATCTGTAGCATATAAAAATTCTATAAATGAATTTTACCCTTTTTCTATTTTATGTTTGAGGCAAAGTATTTCGAATCGGTTTGAACTTTTAGCAATAATTGATCATTAAAATCAATACTGGAATTCATTAAATTTTGCTTCAAAATTGAGTTTTAATTCGAATTCATAGTTTTTAAATTTTAGTTAACTTGTTCTTGCGAATTTGAGATGATCATCTCAAATTAATTATCACCATTTATCAAGCGGATAAATTGTTTTTGTTCTTAGTAGAAAATGCCGTGAGTAGTCAGACACCGAAAAATTAAACAAGTAGAAAAATCGCTCCAGTAGAAAACGACATGTTTGATCAGACTTTAGATATTTCTCTCGCGGCAGAAAATTTATTTGATGTCGTTAATGTTTTATATTCATTGAATTCAAAACTTTTTAATAAATATTGAGTATCCAAGCAAGAGTTGAGCATCTTGGATAGAGAAGAAGGCTGGAATCATTCGCAGGTGATTATTGAGGGTGGAACAAGAACCACACTCATCGATGCAATTTAATTATTAAAGTTATCATCCCAACGATATTTAATCTCTTAATACCCTTGAGGGATTCCAATGCCCTCTGGCAGTGACTGGTTTGAGAGCATCAGATGAAAATGCATGGCATTTGGATAAAATATGAAAGGCGATGCTCCTGGTCGACAAGACTCACTAGGATTACACTCTTCACTTTTCAGGATCAAGACGAAATTAATATTCATTCCGTGTATAGAAAAATTAAGTTTTCCTGAACCGATTTATCCCTTTCTCACCCACTTTATCAAACTAAACTTCCTTATGTACCCTTCTTTTTGGAATTTTTTTGGAAAGCCGCTGTCAAACTTGATAAAAGTTGAAAACCTTGAAAAGCAGGGTTGTAAAATGTGAAACTTTTGAATGGGGCTTGCAATGAAAATTGTAGACTAGTATAGGAGAAGTAGGAAGTTGAAGCAGAGAGAATCAGTGCCGTGAGCTCTCTGATTATTTAAATGCAAACACAATGTTGTAGCTTCGCTACATTGTTCCCTGCTCGGTTATTTTACAATTCAATCTGCCATCCTCGCATGTAGTCTCACTCCACTGGTAGTCCTGGCTCCTGGCACGGGACAAAGAGGGCGAGTTTGGTACACGGACGGGACGGGAATTCGCTGGCTGGGCTCGTTCATTGTAACGTTGTTAAATCTCCGTACTTCCATCATGTCTACATCTACAATCTACATTCTATCTACATTCTACATGACGGTACCAACCAGTACCAATCTACCAACTACCCACTCACCCCTCAGCGGCACGAAACACGTTCCTCTCTCACTTTTCTCTTTCCATCCCTTCTCAAACTTTCAGAACCCGAGCAAGAGCGCACTGCCTACTTCTACCCGTGGCCCTCACCCTCGGTAATTGCACCCGTCTCTCGAACGCTCTGCATGATTTATAAACTCAGATCTCACGGGATCTGTTATCTTCCTTCCTTTTCACGTTCCTGCGCTCCTTAAATCGGACTGTTTGTCCTCAATCGACTACTTTACTTCAGACAATCTTAATCCGATGTCTCTACAAATTTACTTCTTCCGAAGGAAATGACAGTTAAAAGAAATTCAGAGATTTTAAACTGTTCACTGGAATGGTTTAAAAAAAGGTTCATTTCTCATAAAATTGATTTTATTTTAATAACTGCTATTAAAGGCATATTATATTTTAACCATAGGAGCTATTTAGGCTACTAGACCAATTTATACCACCGTCTGTACGAAGTGGAGATAAATACTGTAATTTTAATAAATTTTAAAATTTTTAATGTAAATGGGCACTAAATATACCTGGAACGATCGGTAAATAATGACATCGTAGTTTAACATTTGTTCTTAATGTATAAATTTAATTTACATACGCACAATGCTTAATTTATTCAACTTCTACAAAGATGTTTATTCCGACTTCTCATTCAAGTCCTGAATTAATTTAAATTCAATTTTAATTGCCCCAGTTGAAAAAAGGGGAAAAAAAAACAAAAACCATCGAATCAAAAGACTTTATAAAGTTACACCAGAGAGATTGAATTTCTCTTCAGAGGCTTTCATAAATAAATTTCCTTCGTGGAAATCACTTTGCTGGAACGCCTTCGTTATTTTAATTTACACAGTAGGGGAAAAGAACTCTGAAGAGGAAGAAAGCTTCGGTTTCTTTCATCGGTGCTTCCGGTCTGTCTGTTGGCCGTGGTTAAAAGGAAGAAGCGAAAATAAGCGACCCAAGTTTCTTTGACTCGAATCGAGTTCCTTATCCTCTTAGACTGACGAGCAACGATATATAGCACATTCCTGTGTATCCTCTATTCTGTATTCTGTATACGATTTAAGAAACTCACATCATGCTCGACATTCAAGAAGAGATTTCAATCCAAGTTGCAGCTTCTTCCATTAGTTTAACGCAAGGCAAAGACTTTATTGAAGTTTTCAACTTCCTATGAGAGCGAGGAAATCTGAACCTTAACAAGTATAAGAAAAATAACCAAATAAAGGAGAAAAAGTCCAATTGAAATCAGATGGGTTCTACACTCCAACTCGTAAAATATGTTTAAAAAAAAGTAAAGGAAAGAAAAGGACGACAGGAAGAGTAAAAAGAAAGAAGGGGAGGAAAGGGAAAATTTAAGTAAAAAATAAAAGGAGTAACTAAAGGGGTAAAGAAAGCGTGAAGAAAACTAAAACAGTGGGATATAAAAAGAGATAAAAAGGAAGAGGGAAACAAAAATAAAGAGAAGAGGGGTAGAATTTGTTTTCAGTGTTGATTTTAATTGAAAACCCCTCCATGTAGGTATTCAGGGTATGCGTGCGTATCTCCACACATATTTAGGACCACACAGACGTACACTACCTGGAAAATCGAAAATAGGTGTGCTCTGACAGAGGCAGAACTCCAGCGCTCCAGCAAATGTCCCTGGAGACCGTAAATGGGGGGTAATTCAATTTGACACCCCCACCCACACTTAAACAAACCAGCACCCATCCGATTCTGTCCACCCCCACTCTAGTGTCGACCTACGTTTCTGCCACCTCCAACTACCCCCAACCTACTACCCTTCTCCCTCTTCACCCCATTTTCCCCTCGACAACCCCTATTCTCAGCATCCCTCACTCTCGTGCAAATTAAATTCTCATCTACCGTGAAACAATGCAATGCCCAGCATGGAATCAACCCCTTCGTGCCAAGGACTCGGTGTCCCTTGGCCAGAGGCCGGCGGACGGGTCGACTCGATTCTAACCGCATTAATTACTCGCTACTTACAATTAGTGCAGCAATCATGACTTGGGGAATGCTTCAGGAGAATTAATCGGTTTTTAAATATCAATATGAAAAGCACTCGAAAAGTGCTTTTCATTGATGTAATTCGAATTCTACAATATGCGTAAATAAAATTCTTTTTCTTTTTCTTTTTTTGTATATTATAAATGTTGAAAATCGTTAGAAAGGAGGTGCGCGGATTAATTCAAGGTACATCCGAAAGCGATTAGTTACCGAGGAAATAAAGCGAGAGAGAGTAAACTCGGCAGTCGCTGCTGGAAAAGAAAGTTGTTTAATTGCAAGCTCTAGAAGGGCAAAATTCTGGGAGGTATACGTTAGCGCTTTGACTCAAGAGTTTAATCCCACTTTATCGAGTCCCGGGGAATTTACTTAATCACCGCCCAATCCGGATATAATTAAGGAACTACTGGAATAAATTCTCGTTCCACGGTGTGCCAATGCTGCTGCTAACGATTTAATCACATTTTCAATAATAATTGATGTCCAGCACAGTTACTTCCAATAAAGATAAAACAAGTAAAAACTTTTCGAGACAGTGATTTTCGAAGTAAATGTAATTAACGAATGGATTCTATTTCAGATAATTCGTTATTTAGGTATTTCTCATTATAAATTACTTTTATTTCTTCAAGGATGGATGGGCCACAAGTACTATCTCTCTCACCTATGGCAACCCAAAAATCGTCACAGTCACCTCAACCACAAACGAATTCTAAGCCAAACCAGGTAAACTAAAATCAGATAATAATTTTTGCATCATGCAAAGGCCGCGTGGTGATTCTAAATCTATAGGAATTGCAGGTGGGTACAGTTTCGTTATATGGGATCCATATAGTGTCACTAGTGATAGAAGGACAAGAGAGGCTGTGTCTAGCACAAATCAGTAACACGTTACTGAAGCAATTCAGTTACAATGAAATCCACAATCGTCGAGTGGCTCTGGGCATTACTTGTGTTCAGTGCACTCCAGTGCAATTAGAAATTCTTCGTCGGGCTGGTGCCATGCCAGTTTCTTCCCGCAGATGTGGAATGATCACTCGCAGGGAAGCTGAAAGACTCTGCAAATCCTTTCTGGGAGATAATGCACCACCAAGGTAAATATCTTCGAAATATTTTTGAAAGCCTAAAACAAAATAAAAAATATCCTATATAGCAGCCAAATTTTATTTTCATAGACTTCCAGAAGACTTTGCATTTTCCGTCCACCATCAGTGCGCCTGGGGCTGTCAAGGAGCATTTTTGCCAGCCCGTTACAACAGTTCTCGAGCAAAATGCATCAAGTGTGCATACTGTGGACTCTTCTTCTCCCCTAACAAGTTCATCTTCCATTCTCACAGAATCAGTCCAACCGACAAATACGTGCAACCCGACGCGGCGAACTTCAATTCCTGGCGGAGGCACATGAAGCTGTCGGGAAATCCCCCAGATGAGGTGGTCCATGCCTGGGAGGATGTGAAGGCAATGTTCAATGGAGGCACCAGAAAACGATTACTCTCGAACTCTAGCACGAGGGGATCCCCAAGTCCAGCTAAACAAGCGAGGATTTCACCCACGACGCAAATTCAGACGCCAATTCCACCACCCCCTGCTCATCCGAGAGTTCCACCCTTTCCGGAATTGCCATTGCCTTTATCAAGGAGTCTCGTTATGGATTATGTTTGGCATCAACATCAACAGGCAGCTGCAGTTGCTGTTGCCAAGACACCTGGATTCGCTTTTCCACCTTATGCACTTCCTTGGCTGACGAAAAGGGGTCCTGTTTTATTCCCCGGTATGAGTTTTTATTTAGTTTCAGATCTAGAATCTGTATTTGAAGACACTGATCTAAAAATGAGAAACTTCATGAATTAAGTTTCTTTTTAGGACCTTTGCCTCCTCCTATTGGAACTGCGAGTCCTCCAGAGCCCATTTTACCAACAGTCAATCCTGCCATCCATCAATCAGCTTTTCGACCTGTGATCCGGGTACCCCCTATTGTCGAGTCTTCGGCTCAAGAACCAGTCGTCGAAATTACTGCCAATAAAGAAGAAAATTCCGACGACGAAGTTGATATCGAAACGACGGAGGACGATGTTGCAACTCCTTTAAACGTCAGTCTTCAAAACCTTAATTCTGCCTCTAATTCCATCATTAGCAACCACAGCGGCAGTAGCACCTCTCCTCAATGTTGGAGTCCACCGCGAGAATCGGTAAGTCTCTGAAATTATGTTACATTATTAATTATGTTATCTATTATTATAGATTAATAAATTTATAGACTAATTTATAATTTTGATAAGTCTGCTTTAGATACAAAACATGATACGGAAATTGTTAACTAATCCGATTAAAACAATCTTGATCAGCAAACACACCTTTAATCTTTTAAGCTTTGGTAGTCATTATCGTATGGATTATTACCGGACGCTTTTAACCACGGTTTACTTCCAAAAAGTGCGCCACGCTCTGGGACTTGATAGGCGCCACGTGGCCATTATAAGGCGATGAAACCCCAGTTACTTCCGCTTTACATTTACTACTTCTTTGATATTGTTCGACAAACACTTGATGTTATACATATATAGCCGTATGCTGAATATGTTTACATATACACATGAGAGTATCATTTTGATATAAACCTTCATTGGAAATTAGCTAACACTTGCTTTTTTCCAACCCCTTGTGTTGTAAATGCGAAATCGTGCGACAAACCTAAGCTAACATTATACATATGACAATCTCAACATCTCGCACTCAAAACCCGTGACGGTTGGTAGTCGTGCACGCAAATATTTAGCACGCGACTCACTCAAGAGTGGCTGTTGGAGAATTAAAATTATCTTTGGGATATTTACACTCTTTTCATTTTTTATTTAGCGACATAAGATCGAAAATTGAGCCAAATGATCATTAAATAATATCATGTAAGATAATATGATATAAAATAATATCATGCAGAATAATTTTAAATTGAAGCTTTTATATTTGCAGTTTAATTTATACTTTTATTGAAATATTTTTAGCTTTTAGGGCTCGAAAAAATCGAACCCTAAATACTGTCTAGAGTCGTCCAAGACACATATATTGGGGCTTGATCAAAATTTAATATTTTAGTGTCGACAAACTTTAATCACTCGATAGTAAGCACAAAGTGATCTTTTTTCATATCATGGATATGTGTCCAATATAAAAGTGTATTTGGATAGTAACCATAGAAGCCTCACCCTTGCGTGTTCCTGTAAACGTATCATACAAAGCTCTCGTCACACATCGTCTTTTCACAAATATTCCCCATGAACATTAATCGAATTAACTTCAGCTTTCCCTAGACACAATCCATTATCAGCATATAGGGTACCAGTGCTCTCAGATCAAATTGGGAAAAGAAATTATAATCTAAAATACTTAAAATACTTAAGAATTGATTGAAAGTTACCTTGACCTTCATCAATAATACAAAAGGCACCCCACCGGAAGAACTTCTGAAGGAACTCTGAAAAGATTTATGTTTCCATCTCGAGAAAGGAATACAGATGTCGCAAAAATGAAAATACCCTCCTAGGTCCAGTGGACCGATAAATAACTGCAAATAACGTTCGGGGATTACTTAGTTACCGCAATACAGTTGTAAACCGGTTGTAGTGCGGTAACTAGGTTTAACTCCAAGCCATCTATGTATGTTCCTTTAAATGTGAGAGTGTTTTAGGTCCTGGGGTTAGCACAAAATACGGATCGTCCCACTCGACACGTTCACCGACAAGGGGAATTGAAAAGCTGTCTGGCAATCCGGATGGCTTATCCAAACCTCTTCAGTTCAGGGTCGACCCTTTGTCGAACCCGCACGCGAAAATCATTCTCCTCGCTTATGTTTTTCAATACTTCCACTATATGCCAGTGTATTAGAATTGGGGTTAATCGAAATACTCGTTTCTTAATCGGCTAGGATTTTATAAGCTGTATTTTTATTGGTACAAATTTGTGGCGGCGATTTCTTATTTAGAATGAATACGTAAGTTTACTTTCAACTCAGAAAGTATCTGATGGAACAACCAGCGTAAAAAGCGTATTAATTCTTTAACACGTGTTAAAGAATTAATTACGAATGCGTGATCTCAAATTACCAATGCATAGCAAATGGAACAACGAGTGGTTAAATTGAGCACCACTGTTGTTGCGCATATAGTGGAAACGTCCCAGTAGAATTTGCTCGGTGGTCTGACTGCTCATGTGGCCGCCCTCATCAATTGCGATAATTATTGTGTCAGTAAATACTCACCGACCGTACGTCAAATACGAATTCATCGGTATCGACGCATTCGAATCGCACATAGTATGACGCACACGTTCGGGCCAAAATAATTAAATGAATGACCGCAACGTTATTTCTGGTTATTTCGTCGATTTCCCTCAGCCCACCATATATACATATCTACATCTATAAATTACGGATTTGATCAACTTGATCCATTTTCAACACATGATAATTAATTATATTACCTGTTCCCACTCCATGATCATTAGTTATTCATTATTAATTAGCAATGGGAATGATGTAGTAGGCGATCGTATATTTCGATTGAATTTCTCCAACTGCGACCCTTCGTGTTTATTTTATTATCGGTGACAATTGGGAACAAAGTGTTTTTATTGTGGAAATTAAAATTTCCTTAAGCGCATGCTTTCTTTTTATTTCTGCTAATCCATGAATCAGTCTTTTGATTGTGAGAGAGCTGTAAGCACTAAACATGTAAGAGAGGATCAAAATCATTGGACAAATAGGATGAATAAATGCGACAGCATTGGTATTCGTTTAAATGCAATTAAGCAACGTCACGTAAAGTCGTAGGAGGTTTGGGAGCATTTAAATCAAAGGAAGGCTGGTTTAGTTAGCTTCGACCACAAGTTTTAATTGCGATTCGACCGTCTAGAGAGCCATTAGATGCTCTCCGCAGAGAACAGATTACTTTTTTCTTCTCTGGTACGTGATGGTTCTTTTTTCGTTCAAAAGCCCATACCAATTACTCTATTCGAATCGAGGTGAAGTCGATGTCGATTCATTTGAAATCAGGATTTTCGAAAAGAAGTCTATCACGCTTCATCAACCTCATAAATAAATGAAAAGGTTTTTCGTTTGGAAAACTTGACAATTTTTCATTTTTAAGCCTTGTTATGTCATCCTTGATGTTTCTGTATAACAGATGCTTGACATTTAAAGGCACAGCTATTAATTAAAGCACCTTATGGCATTTTTAAAGCATAGTGAACTCAGCTAAAGATATCCTACTTCGAAATGTCAGATTCTGACCTTATACCTAGCATAGAACCCTTCGGGACTCTGTGATTAAATTGAATACCGTAGAAATAATACGGAAATAAAACATACCGCGTTTCTAAACTAAAAGCTCAATCCACTAACATTTTGCATATATTTTCAATTATTTTCCAATATTTCTCTCGAATTTTAGACTTGATCTTTAAATTTAAAATCGTACTTGTATAAATTGGGGAAAAATAAATTATTAAATCTCGGCATTTCATAACGAGTATGAAATTATAATGCGATCAGAGCAAATTAAACTGCCTAGTAAAGTATTACCACCTATTTTGAAACAAAAGGATATGCATGAATTTTTTACTCCTAACACGTTTGCATCAAGCTCCACTTGATCATCAAATAAAATTTCGCGAGTTATTAGAACTTAAAATATTTTCTATTAATAATATAAATTCTTATTCCCTTATTTTTATATTTGTTTTACTTGAAACATGGAAAAGTGACTAGAGCGCAAAGAAGAATAGAAGATCATGTCATTGTTTGAGTGAATTTACATTATTTGCATAAATTAAAGAGATGTGTGGCTTGATGACATTATTAAGGCTGAAATAGAGTAAAGATCGTAATTCAAGGTGAAGCCGACCTATATAGGATTACATAGAATTTAAGTTTCTGTGTCGGCGATGGAGGTTCACCAGGGAATCGAGGGCGGTGACTGTTGATTCAATTATAATCGTTAGTCCGACAAGCTCCGCCCCACAATCCTCAAATCCAATCCAACTTCTGTGCTCTCATCTCCCTCTCTCTCTCTCTCTCTCATGCTTTTCTCTCCCTCGTGAAATGCTCATATCGAAATTCGATATTCGATTTCAACCCAGCAAAGATTCCTTCCAAGAAATCAAAATCAATTATGGAAATTCCCTTTTGTTCAATATTATTCTCTTGCAGAAAAGAATTATTTTATTAACCTGCTTTTGTGTTAAGAGAAAATGTATCTATTCTTCAAAAAAACCTCATTGATCATTATAAATCAATCAACTGGATAAATTGTTTCTTCCCTTAGTAGAAAATGCCATGAGTAGTCAGACGCCGAAAAATTAAAGAAGTAGAAAAAATGTTTCAGTAGAAAACTACGTGTTTGGTCAGGCTTTATATATTTCTCCTGCGGCAGAAAATTTGATATAGAAATTATAAATTCAGTAGAAGTGCCATAAATATTCAGCAGACACGGAGAAATTAAATAAATCGAAAAAGCGTTCCAGTAGAAAAATACGTGTTTGGTCAGACTTTATATATTTCTCCTGCAGCAGAAAATTTGATGTAGAAATTAGTTATAATTCATTAGAAAATGCCATAAATAGTCAGCCATCGAGAAATTAAACAAGTAAAAAAATATTTTCTGTAGAAAACTACGTGTTTGGTCAGACTTTATATATTACTCCTGCGGCAGAAAATTTGCTGTATAAAATAGGTATTCAGTAGAAAATTTCATATCCAGTCAGACACGGAGAAATTAAATAAATCGAAAAAGCGTTCCAGTAGAAAACTACGTGTTTGGTCAGACTTTACATATTTATCTCGCCACAGAAAATTTACTGTATATTCAGGGCCGCATTTAGTACAAGACCAGCGGGGCCATGGATCCTCAACCCCCACCAATGAGAAAAAAACTGAAAATTTTCAGATTTATTCTAAAATTGATCACGAATTTGATATAAATAAAGAAAAAAAATATTCTGAAACATTCTAATGTTCGATTTAACTTAAATCGACACTAAAAAATCGTTTGAACAAAATGCCAACATATAGAAGTTTATCGATGTCGTTCGAAACTCGACGAGAAGTTTGAAAAGGACGAACGAATCGTAGCGAGTACACGCGGAAACTTTTGCCGTTTACGTAAAATCCATCGTGGCGCTATACGCTACAATTGTTTCGCCATAATCCTTTATTGGATCAACGAGGCTGAAACAATTGAGCGGGCCATAACGCGAGGATGGGTTCGACCGGTCGAGGTCTGTGGGTGGATGAGTAGATGGGGTAAAACACTGGGACCCACAGGGATCTGGGGGGTGGTAAACGGATGGTAAAGGGGGTGAAGTGAAGGAGGGAAGGATTTCTACCTACTTTGCCGGGTGAGCGGAGTTACAAATGGGAGAACGCGGAACTCATCCACAAACTGAAACTCTGCCTCGGCTTTCGCGCGGTAATCTGCCGGTGATTCAATGGTACAGTTGGTAGCAAATTCCGTCTGTGCATTGCAACCCTGAACGCGTCACGTACCAACGATAATAATGACGCTCGTGCCAACTATAACGGCCTACATGTCTCGAATTCCCGTCAGCGCTGATAACTAATCGATCTTTCCAAAAAGAAACACTGGTTTGATTAGAAAAAAAGGTAAGCTTTCAGATGACATCAGGCGTTGTGAAACTTTAACTGGAGATTTAATTCATAATGGAAGTAAATTTTATAAAAGTATTTCGTATAAGTATGAGAATGATATTTTCCTCTATTTCTTGTATAAAATGACATGAAGTAGCAAACCACCTTTTTTGCAAGATCTGTTGTTCCAAAAGCACTTATTTTTCCCTGAGCGCTCACAGTAAAATATCATTTTCTGTAATTTAATCGGATACGAAAGAGCCACTTCGTCGAGCGTAAAGTTAATACGCAGCAGAATAAGTCCTATCACTTCCGGTTCAACGAATTCTCTCAGTAATATGCGGTGTTGAGTTACACCGGAAAATTCATTAGTTTATGCATACATAAAGTCATTCATACTGAAGCAAAATTCAGTCAATCAGAGAACAATTATTTTATCTTTATAATGATTAATTATTTTGATTTGAGGTAATGACGTTCTGTTAATTTGTTGAATAGCGTGAAATTATTAAGGTTAAATGATATCGACGGTTTTTCATATTGTGAAAAAATTCTCTCTAATTTCCAGTTGGGCTAGAGAGAATTTATTCACAACATAATGAAAGAGAGTCAATATTGAAATATTGACAAAAATTAAAATGAATAGTAGACCAATAATCTTTAACATCATATAGCATTAATTATTTTGTGTTTTAATTCGTGGATATTCCGTATCCTTAAATTATTTACAATGGAATGTTTGAAACCAGAAAGAGCTTTTACTCGAAAGGAAAACGGATTTCATAAATAAAGTGCAGGGGCTTTAACATGCACATACTTACTGATATAGAATAATAATTGCAAAGATTCACGAGTGAAGATAGCAAGCCTGCAAACGCCAGTTAAAGCTTCTAGTTCTGAATATACATAGGTAATTCCGTTGCAAGGTATTAAATATTAATCAGTCACTGGCAAGTTAGCGTCAGGTAATGCGAGTAAAAGCAACGTTTACACCACCATTGTGCACTTGTCCTGGATGTATTTTGTATATTTACAATTTTGATCCATAAAATGATTTTTTAAAATAAACACTTTAAACTCTGTAATAATTTAAATATTTATTTCTCTAAATGGCTTATTCATTATTCATTCACTGCTTGAAAGTAAATAAATCAAATGAGTAAATTACTCTTTAAATATGAATCAGTGGATTTTCACTGAACGAAATCTTGAAAAGAGAGTCACTGAAAATCAGTGAACTTCCACTGATTTAATTTTAGAGAGTATGTAAAATTATTGTGGAAAGGTAAAATGGTGTCCCTTATTTATGGTTCTTAATTTGGGAGCGACTAGCGTAACGATGAGCAGGTGGCCGATGAAAGCCCACCCCACAAAACTGATATCTATGATATACATCCTTAGGGCCAGCACATATGTTCCTCGTAATATCCATGCAACCTCTATTCATGCTGATCAAAGTCAACTCGTTCGCAAACGGGTGAATCTCTTCTTTGTAACGAATCGATTGGCGACGGTAAAAAATCCATCTTCTTCAGATACATAATTTATGAACATTAATTTTAATACCTAAGCCTTTGTGAAAATTTCGGAAGACAACATTTACTTTTTAAACATTTACTTAACATTTTTTTTTTAATTTCAAACCAAATTTTATG
>CAJFCO010000046.1:2755558-2876245 GCA_904066015.1 Synergus gifuensis | reverse complement strand
TAAATGTGTAGGTATTTTCCGAAATTAAATTTATCTATACAATCTTTAATTAGTTCTATCTCTCCTCTTGCATTTTAAAATCGACTCGTCAAAAGCTTAAGCACACGTATAACATGTACGTATTTTTGTATGGATACAGAAATAATCTGCATCGTTCCCCTGTCACGGTAACCAATTAAAAATGCATATTCGCGTGACGCTTGCTTCCGATACCGACATTTCTTTTCAATATTTTATCAGAGCTCGATATACTCGCACAAGTGCGATGGGGGTCAAAATAAAAGTGGTTCGTCACGCTTTGATTTTTGAATACCGGAATGATATCTACTTTACATTATCGGAATCGTTTAAAAAGAATATGTTTTCACAGACGAATTCAGAAATACAAAGATTGTAGGTAATTTTCAATTTTATTAAGATAATGTTAAAATATTCTTCATATTTTTTCAGGAAAAAATGAACGAAAATTTGTACCAAGGGAAAATAAAAGAAAAGTGTTATGTTCTTTTATCATGAAAATATATATCATGAAAATTGACCATTGTTATGAATGTAATCGTTGCATAGTTGAGCGGTTGATCAGAATGAGTGGAGTGTAATCGGTTATAGAGGAAAATTGATAAAATGACAAAGTACTTCAAGGGTGTTAAATTAAGGGCAACACATTTCTTTTATGGAATTGTAGTTATTGCACCTTGAAAACTTTCCATATGTTGTATTATTTTAGTTGAATTAAATCTTTCTGTCTATTACATATTTACATAATCTAGTATCTATATATTATATAATATAAAGAGTGATTTAGCAAAAGTTGAGGACGTTATATACTTTGGAAATACTATATTTATGAACACATTCACCCTCCTAATGTTTCACCTTGTCGAATTACTTCACAATACACATCACCCCTTTGCCTTTATTCTCCGCACACAAAACATAATTACTCGAAATCCCAAACAGTATTAAACATTTATTGCACTGGTCGTTTCCCTCACCAAGACCCATTAGCATACGACGATAATTAATGTTTGCTTAACTACGAGTAATGCCTTCAAGATATAAGACTCTCGACTAATATCACATAATTACTGTCTTCTTTTACTAAATAACTTTCCCTTTTCAGATTATCTCCTCTCATAATTATGAAATAATTTTTCTGCGGACATATTAACTCACAAAGAGTTATTGTAAGTTATAAAGTACTTAAAGTACAAAGAGTCAACAGATTTATTGTTACACTAATATAATTACAATTATTGATTATGTTTCAGGAGCGCGAGGCAGAAAAAGTCACAGAAGAAGTGACAACTATACGTGATGTGAAGCCCGAAATAACACCTGCTAGAAGTCCAGAAAGTTGGCACGGCAGTGCATTTTATCGACACCTGAACATCCTGAAAGGTAATAACTACAAAAAATTACAAACATGTTATCTAAAATTTAGAAACAGGAAATTATTACAGTAACAAGTTCATGATTGTTTAGTATGCATGAGTAATGAGTAAAAATAAGAACATAAGTATATCGCAAAGATATCACAGCCAGTAATGCAATCTAAAGGGTTTGAAATGCTGAGAGACCGTAGTTTCAATTAATTAGAGTAATTAGTCACGACTGAAGTGTTAACTGGAAACAAGGGTTGCTTGATGTTAGCAGAGTAGAGGGATAAAGGAAAGGGGATGGAACTTGGACCAGTAATAACATAAACGGGGTGCCAGAGAGCTCTACGCTTACAGAGGCGGGCTTTATACAACGCTTGCGCACATACAGAAAACATATAAGCTTCTCACATTTGCTCTATACATCATCAAAATCCAACACACTTACAGTGAGACATTTTACATCCACCCACGGTCAGAATAAAACTCGGAATATTTTTTTTATTCGTCGAACTCTTTTTAAAAAATCTCATTCTCTCATAATTCCAATTTTAATATCATTTTTAGAATGTTGATACTCAAAATGAATGCACCTAATAATTATTTAATAAATATTCTCAATTCGTGATGTGCGGGAGTAAATTACATATTGCATAAATACAATAAATTATATTGAATGAAGGGATTTTGTTTTTCTATTGGGTACGTCATGTTTCTGGTGTAAGTACAGACATTCAGAGTGGCTCAAAAGTACCAATATAGAGGAGTATCAGCAATTCCATTCAATGTAGGCGTAAGCCGAAAATAACGAGATAGGTGCTATATACCTTTGCGTTGAATAGGAAAGCGAGATCATTGCGAGTGAACAAAAACATTTGATTTGTGCACTCCTGAAATGTACTTTTATGATCATTTAAATTTATTTATACGATGAATATTTAAGCACATTATTGTTAAATTGATAGATAAATATAAAACTTATTTTTAAAGAATCTTCAATTGCAGTTAATGAAATTTGATAATCTCAATGTTTATTAAAATAGTTTGAATATAAACTTCATTAACAATTGAAATAAAATTACTGGTTGCAGGAAGTGAAGTATCAGAGAGAAGCACCCCAGACTGTTCCGCTTGTCGTCCTCGTGGAATCTTCTATGGTCAAGTTTACAGTCCTTCCACCCCCACAAATTAATTTTCCCCTGTAAAAAATATAACATACTTCATAAAAAATATATAGAAAGAATTTTTATTTAGCGGGTGTAAGTAATATATAAAATAAAATAGGATTGAAATTAATTTCTTTTTAGGAATGAAATAATGTTATCTTTTTATTCATATGTATAATAAACTGCAAGAATTAGAGAATATTAAATGAATGTAATCAAAATAGCATTTCAGAGATGCGATTTGTAGAAACTTAATATAAAAAATGTAAAACGTGAAAAACGAATATTGTAACCATATTGAATTATTATGAACTCAAATATTCTAGTCACACTGATATTTAGGCTTTAATGCATCGCACATTGTTACTTAAAATGTACTGGAAAAATTAATTACATATGTATGCATTATTGTGATTAGCTGATTCACATTTATTGTACACAAAGCTGTAATTAAAGACGTAGAGAGTGATATTACTTTTAAAGTATCTATAAGACGAATTCGGATAATGTATAACCAGAATATTATAATAAAATCTTTAATGCCGCTAATACAAATTTTATATTGCCTCATTGTAAATCTAAGTTACCTATCTGGTTTCCTTGACCAAAAAAGGTGTTTTAAGAAGAAAATAAATCTTTTCAATTACTCTGTTCGGTATTTTATGCATCGGTCGGTAATCTTACTAAAGATATCCTGCTTAGAACATCCTGAGGGAATTCTTGTGTCGTATGTGAGGACGCTTCGATGAACAGAACCCTCGATATTTTCAGCCTTGTCCCATGGCGATCGTCAGCAAAATTTCAGATTCCAAATTTGTTGTGTGGGTCATGTGTATGAGTTTTTCCAGAGTACTTATAAACAAATTTATATCAAGTATCTTCTCGAGTTTGTTATTATTTTATTACAATTTCCAATATCTTTCTCGATTATAAAAAAGTCAGAACTCTAAAAAAAGGGAAGAAGAGGGAGCTTTTACAGTAGAAGAGGGAGCTTTATGGGTCAATTTAAAAATGTTATAATACAAGTTGGAAGAATGATGATTATTTTTTTATTAAAGAAGACAAAAGTTAACAGCCTTTTGGTTAAAATGGATATTTCCCTTCCTCACTAGTAGAAAAGAAGTGGCGTCTGCGACTAATGTTCCGGGAAATTGGTTTGGCAAATGTAGACATCTTCTCTCGGGAAAAATCAACAACACTCAGTTCACGTAACTACCTCACGTTCTGTCGATGTAACGACGCTTTCTTTTTTATGATTGTAACACATTTCACAAAAATTGGGAGCATTAGTCATAAACCATAAATATTTTTAAAAAATCATATTTTTAAAAGATCATATTTTTAAAAAATCGTATTTTTAAAAGCAATATTTTCGATAGTTGGAAAAGAAAAGGGATTATCGAAAATAATTAAGCGTGAATAGTTTTTTTATTCGTTTCGATTATACAGTTAACGAGTGCGCATACAGAAGATTGAATACAGAACTTTGTGCCTTTCACAATGGAAACGTTCTGAGTGGGCATTTAAAGAAAAATTTTAATTGCAACCGGTAAGCCGCTTAAGGTGATCCTCCCCTCTGTACGTTAATAAAAACAACCCTCTTCTGGGCGAACGCAGTCGTAACTCTCTGCAGATTTATCTTTTCTAGCTTTTTTCTCAAAGGAACCCCTAAATACCAAAGAAACATCTTTTTGAGTAAAAAAATTGAATTAATTTTCATTTATTTACATGTATAAAGTTTGTTTATTAAGAATAAAATAATTAATTAATAAACACTTATTAATTAAATATTAATCGATTCTATCTCTATACGACTCAATCTTGTGATTCTAAGTTGTACTTTTTGAGCGAAAATCCACTCTCGAGATGATGATATGCCTTGTTACTGCGGTGACTTGGAAAGCCCGAGCTCCCTTGGGTAATATCCCATACAATTATATCCACAGAAAAAGAAAGTATGCATTATGTATTCGCTTCGACCCTTCGCCAAGAGTTAAATCACGTTGCAGGGTTGGTTAACTCTGCAAATGATCGAACTCGCACCACCGAATGATGTAATAATATCTATAAATCAAAAATTGTTTTCCATTTTTATTAGGAAACAGGAAATATCCCTCGATGATTTTTCTATTGATATGTAAATAAAAATTGTAATTGTGAACGAACCCCATTAAAATTTTTTAAGAATTAGAATTCAAATTGACAGTATTACCAAACTTAATTAACAGTGTTGCCAATCCCAATTAACAGTCTTGCCAACACGAAAATGGGATTCCCGCACTTATTTAAAATGAGAGAGCTAGAATTAGAAATATTTTAAAGATAATTTTTAAAAAATTATAAAAAATTGATGGAAAATAGAGGAGGAAATTTAATAACGCAATCGTGTTTGACATAGAGCACACTTTATTTTTCAATTATTCGTAATAATAATTATAGCATTGATCGAAATTGTATATTCTTTCCTCAAATCGGAGTCAATAATTATAGTAGATTAATTTACCGATATAAGTATAATTAATCATATTGTATTGTCTGAAAGTATCACTGCTTGGCATCCTCTGATCGTTCATTCAAAACGCTCACAAAACGCGATAAACAATAAAATCGTACACAACATCAACGTCGAGATTTTTAAAACTTTATCGAATTATTTTCATTTGAATATTTAAACTTTTAATTGATTAATTTTAATTAATCCGCCAGGTCCTTTCAAAACTGAAACCTCATTGAAAATCGAAATCTGTGACTCTTACAAAATAAGCGGGCCGATCTTGCGAGAATTTTCAGAATCGAGAGGTTCCATTGACGGTTCTAAATACAATTTTAAATCGATAATAAATTTTTTTCACTTTCGACCAAGGATGCTCAGTGACGTTCTTAAGCAAGGGTCGAATGAATCGACGCTATTTCAACCCCTTGATTATTAGAATACAAGTAGAATGCAGAGGGCCTGCAATTCGCAAGAAATTCATGCTCTATATAAGTTTTGATCGCATTTCCGACGAACAATCTTTTCTACTTTCTACTACTCTCAACTACTATCGGCATAGTTAACTATTTATGTTTTTCTGTCTAGATATGGTACGTGCATGATACAATCCTGATAGCCGAGACATCTACGGGCCATCGAAATCAAAATTGTCTCTTCATAAGACCTATAATTCATTTTTTTATTTACAATCAATTCTTCTTTCAATAGCTCAGCATAGTTAACAAAAAATTAAAATTAATATCACCTTAAAATTAAAATCGGCCTAGCTACAGTCTAGTTAATCATAAACGATTAAAATTATTATCCTAGGATTTAACAATAAAATGCCGCAACCTAAACTGCAAGTACCGAAAACGGTACAATTCTCGGTTTGGGAATACTAACGACACGTAGATTTAATCTTAGAAAAATCATGAGATTATTTTTTTCGGCTGTCTAAGATTGCACCGATGTCAAGAAAGGCCTCCACGAACTTCTTGTCGAATAGCAACAGCGCCCTGCCGAACAATATTTAACATTTAACAATAGCCAACATTTATAGATTAAGATACCGATTTAGTATTTATAATTAATCTCAGTTTATGTGATTCGCAATAGTTTGTTTTTCTTCCGTCGCAGTTTCTTTGCAGCATCGACCTTCTTTAACTTCCCTAATACAGTGTTTCTCAAAGCGATGGAAGTGCGGATAACTTTAAAGATACTGAGTCAAATCATTTTTATTTTTAATTCACAATTTTTGGACATTTATGGGACACCTTTCAATTCAATTGATTCCGAATTCAGAAGTTTCTAAGTTTGGTCAGTTTTCAATTTAATTCTTTCCGAATTCGGATACTTTTCAATCCAATTGTTTCTGATTTCGATCTCCGAATTTGGTCACTTTATAATTTAATCGTTTCCGAACATATTGTTCCATTGTAAAATCGTACCACTTCCAAATTCAATTATATTTTATTGTAATAGTTTCCGAATTCGTTCATTTTTCAATATATATATTTCTCTGAAATTACAACTAATAAAAATTTGTCTCAGTATCGCTTTATCAAAGCAGCATAATTCAGTGCTTACATTATTGCTATCGTAATTCGAAGAATTGATCGGCTGAATACTCGGAGACACCTTTGCATCGGCCTTCCTACTCTGGTTTTAATTGACGTAATCTCCAGCATGCTGGACATAAAGTTTTGTATTTTTTTTTAACGCACCAAATGGACAGACCGAAGTCACGTTCAGGCAAAACAAAAGAGATCGCCGACCTGCGGCGAACTCAGAGACAACGAAATAATGCAACAATATAATTATTATTAATTGCATAATTACAAATCTTTATTTGCAACCTCTGGAATTGAGCTGAACCTGAACGCTTTTTGACTTTAGGAAAGTCAAAGTATAATAATCTATATGGCTTTCTGTGAGTTCAACAACCTCCCGCCCTGAGCTATTAGACCTAGGGTTAACATCGTCCTTGTTTAGCGAGAGATAATTTTTTATTCCTCGACGAAAACAATTATTTACAATCTGAGATAAATTGTTCTTCAAACTTCAACTTTGGTAGACTTTCAACTTCCAGGATTCCATTCTTGAATCGTTTCTCTTTTTTTAATACAGTTGTTTTCAAATTTGATTTGATTAAAAAACAAAGTACCTCGATAAGTATGGAATCCCGAATTTAAAATTTAATATCAACCCTGAAACGAGTCTAGAATTCATCAGCGTAATTTTTATCTCTCGCTAGACTAAAATCAGGACTGACAACCTTAATTAGACCGACTATGAATAAATAATTGGCTTCCGTGTCGAGGGTGGATATTGAGTCTAATACAATGAGCTTGAGAAACACTGATCCAATCAAATCCAACGACTGCCCTCCACGGTTACCTTTAAATATCATCGTAATCACGACACTGATGACTAACTCGAATTTGAGAGAGTTCGCGGTGGACAAATATGCGTTCGGATTCTCGTAAGACCCCATCATGACGGCTCATTTATCGATATCTTATCAACGCAACAACGTCGGCAGTTGCAACACTGATCCATTCGATAATAATTTTATAATAGGGTGAATTCAAAAACTAGATACTTAAAAAACAAAATCTTCCTAGGGTTGAAAATTTTCATAATGGATGTCTTATATATGTTCATTATTTATAATTCATCGGTAATCAGCGATTCATTTTAAACTTAGCACAATCAAGAAAAGACTTCAAATGAAACTTTTCAGCCCAAAAAGTCTTATTTCTGCAAATTCTCAATTTTTAACTCACCCTATTTTATAATCCTATAATCAAAGCTGGAGCGTTCGCTTAATTCGAGTTTTTAAAGTGTAATCATAATGATAATGATAATTCTAATGATAATCAGTTTCGTCGTCGTCGTCGTCACCGTTATCGTCTCTACTTGACGATAAACGATTTTCGTTTTTCTTGTTTTAGTATAGATACATTTACCCTAGTGTATTACGTTATACTCAGCACTCAAAGAGTGCCTATATCTCGTGGCAACGAATGACCAAGTCCCTTAATTACTTTCATTTTTCTGGCGGTTTAACTCTTGTACAAAGTCAGGGGACAAGAACTAATCGGCCCTTCGCTCGCTACTGTTCTCTCTTTAATGTAAAGAAATCTAGAACGACTTGACCGAGGCGAGGAAACTCGACGAATTTCCAAGAGTTAATTAATATATATCAGCAAAAGAATGTACAACTTTCAATTCATCCGCTTTACAATTCCCTCTGAAAATCATTAAAAAATTCAAGACTATGTCTTGAAACCAAAATATACATTTAAAAATCAGAAAGGTAAAACTTCCCAATTATTTCCACCGCATTCACTCAAAATGAAAAACATAATAAACATTAAACCTATGTTCTTAATATAATAGGGCGTGGATAAATATATCTGACTACATTGATCTTCCGAGAAATGTTGATTGCGAACCAAGAAATAGCTTTAGTAACAAAAAACCATAACGCTTTCGAATTTATCGCATTGTCTAATAAAATAAGTATTCAAGTATCTTAGGCCCTTTGCGTCCTGTGAACTTTTCTGTTTCCCTAATATCTTGACGACTTCGTGGAAGAGATTCGCCGCCATTCGATTGCTTAAATTAAATCTAACCATTTCTAGTGTTTTTGAAACCATTAAAAAATGTAAATAAGTGGAAAGTGTCGTTGAGGAATGAACTAATCGCTATAATACAAAGATTTACCATCTAACGCAATGATTATACCCCGATGAATGAAACTTGCGATGAATTAATAACAATTTATAACAATGGAAAATGAATTAATAACAACGTGCACGAGTCGGTGAAGAAAATAATAATAGCAATAAAAAAAGGAAGAGAGTCAAAAGTGGATTCGAATCATAAATTTACAAGTTTTCTTAGTGCGACGTTACTTTGAGTTCTACCGAATAAAACCTTCGCCCAGTCAGTTTAGGGGGTCTTACGTCTACGGAGACTTTTGTGCAATGAGAAAAACTACACGTTGATGTATTAGAATTCTCCAAAAATTATTATTCATAAAGTTTGAGAACCTCATCTCTTGAGTTTTCAATTTTTAATGTAATTCAACGATTTTGTCTTTAAATTTAATCTTTTCTTACTGAAAGGAGACAAATTTTTTATTTTAAATTCAAATATTCAAAATAATCAGTTTGGAGAATTCTAAAATGGCTGTATATATGAACGTCCTGGTCTGAGGATTATCTCGAGTGGAAAAATAAAAAGTGTAACAGTCCACTATTGAATTGCGTCGTGATATACAGTACGGTAGTAATTTACGACTGGGGTATAGATTTAAATGTATAATAAATGTTACCCCTTCGTATATATGTGTCAATGTGCCTGCGCGTGAATAGTTTTCCTTACGCCTATAAAAGACTATAACGTTATTACATATGTATGTACATTAACATGCGTATAGAGGTTATTCATGGAATATTTAACTCGGGATCGTAAAGAAGGAAGCATTAAAATATAACGTAAGTCAAGAGTGTATATAAGGTCTAGGTTGGTTAGGAGCATTGTAGGTATAGGTTTGTGATAGACGCGAATGAACGAACGCAGACTCTTTGGCTTCTAATTGGCCAGTGCTCTTTTAGGGTAAAGGCACCACAACCTGTACGTAGGTCACAGGGAAGAAACCCTTACGACCATTCACAGTGCCCTCGAACCAGTTGTCATCGATTTTCTGGACCAACGTGATAGTATCATTCTCCTGAAATAAAAATCATTTCTTTTTTTATCAAATATTTTTTTAAAAAAGTTTTTCGTTGTTTTAGCAATACAAGAGAATAATATTAAGGCTTTTAGCAACAAAATTTGGATTACTTTTGTATGTAAGAATTTCCTTTATCATTCTTCAATCTTTACAGAAGAATTTCGTAACTATAGAGCAGAAATCGATAATGCCTACCCTCATTTGGCAAGGATAGACTAGTTAAGATTAAAGCTGAAATAATTCCCTTGAGAATTACAAGTTTCTTGGAGATAAAAGACATTTAAATTTAATTATTTGTGAATCAATAAGTTTTATAATCTTAAAATTAATCCCTCCTCCCATTTCAAAAATATATTTTAAATCTGAATATTTTAGAAAAATTTTGTACTTCTTTCAGATTTTATATGTGCCAAATGTTCAATATATAAATAAGTATTTTTTTATTTGTTATTTTACCTTGAAACCGAGTTCTCCAGGATTTTCAGGCTCGAAGTCGTAGAGTGCCGTGCAACAAGGCTGCCTGGCCATTGGTGTCCTTGCAGGAGATTTGCTTGGTGATGGCAAAGGAGAAGCTGCAAAAGTAAAAATTTATTACGGACAAAGTACATAATTTCAAAGTTAGCGAACTTTAAGCGACAACTTCTGAAAACTAATTTCGCGAGATCAAAGAAAATTCTAGGTTTAAAGACTCCTTAAAAATGAAAACACAAAATACAAAAATAAAAGAGTTTGAAATTTAATCAATTTCTAAATGCGTTAAAAAATTATATTACAATATGAATCAATTGTATCTATTAGTGCAAACTATTAAATTTCAATGGTGTAATTTAAATTTAATAGAATTTTTATTTTTAAGACAAGTAAAATTAAAATTCTGTAAAAAATTAACCAGGAAAAATTACATTTTTTCACAAAAATAAGGAACGAGACTTAAATTCTAAACACGCAAAAGCAGTAGAAGGAGATTCGATCATAGAGACGAGAAAAGTAAGGGATTAAATGCCAGCATGCTGATGAATTGTTTTTAAAATGTTAATGATACAAGTCTCACGTCCCAATCAGAGAAAAATATGAGAAATAAAGAACAATTTTACAAAAATTTAGCAACTTTCTTTAATTTTCTCGAAATAGGGACCAACGTTTGAGGCTTGAATTAATCATTAATTCAACAATAAATGTAAAAATATTTGAGTTAACTGAACTGTTCAATTAAAGCTTGTATCTAAAACAATAATTACTGTAGAATTAAAGATATTGTATTGAAATGTTTAAAACGAATCATGACTGAAAAAAACAGTCGAACCCCATGCACAATTTACCATTAGCAGACGGCGGCGGGTTTCCGGCCGGAAAAAGCTCGAGCTGTGAGCGCTTCCCTTCTCCAGAGACCGGAGACCCGGCTCGACTTGACCCTAAGATAGGCCAGAAAAAGAGACATTCAAGTTTCCAACAATGAAACATAGATCCATGTTGGTAAAATCACATATATCTGTAGTGTCATGTGTCTGTTGAATTTGATTTCGAATAAAAAATCTGACTTCGGATTATTCTACGCAAACAATTTATAAATTATAATTCTGAAATCAGACGTTTTCTCGGAATTATTTTAATTTAAATAATTTTCAATTCATAATTATGAAACCTAAAATTTTGACCATCCACCATTATTCCAATGGCCATCCATAATTATTCTCAAACCATCTTTTCAATTACAAACTAAGTTACTTCTTGTATTTTTACTCAAAACTATTTTATTACTAAAATTATTGTTAGTGTGAGTGTCAGCGGGAAAATCAGAAATACAAAGAAAAGGAAGTCAGTTTTTGGTTACGATTATAGGATGATAGAATATGTAATATAGGATTATTCATAGATATAGAAGATAAAGTAACCAATCTTTGCAGTATACGAAGATGTCGCATCGCAAGGAGGAAAGAAACGATTAGACAGTCAATCCCTGAATCCGAAATTATATTGTCTGTATTTTGTAATATGTGTTTTACCGTGAACAGAGAAGTTCCCACCATTCATTCCATCCGACAATGTGTCCACATGAAGATCAGCTAACGTTTTTGGTACGAAGTTCATTTTCGGACGATTCGCCGCCTCATCTTTCCTGGAATTACAAATTTTAATTTCAGATTTATCCTTCATTGTAAAAAAAAAAAGAAAAAACGAAATTAAAAAATAAAGTAACTGATATGATCTTTAATAACTTCCAAATTGAAACTCTTTGAAATAAAAATCTCCCTAAAATCGAAGGAATCCAAATCAATCCCCTGAAATACTCAAAGCACAGGTAAATTCTCTTACAATTGTAAATTAATGATGCAAGACAACTTATTGTTAGATAAGGGTTTGGATTTATCTGCAATTAGATTTTAAGAGCAGTTAAGCCAAGTTTCCGAGTTATGTAATATTGTTTGAACATTGAATTTAATAATCCTCGAGATTGAAGTCATTAAAGTTAGAATCTTGAATATAATCTTCGGGAAAAGAGATACGTACTTTTCCAGAAGTGTTTCCGTTAATACCCTGAGAATTTCGACGCACTGCTGATGATATTCGAGAAGGCCTTCGCTGAAGGTAGCTAACTGTGCCACTTGTTCGACCTTTTCAGAAACAGAAAATATTACTCAATTAGTATTCATTTGTTGAATCAAATATGATGGTAAAACGAGTTACTCACTGAACTTACATCATTCTCTAGTAAGTTAAACATGCCCATCTGGGCCAGATGAAGACTTTCGGCGAATTTTTCCTCAGCCATGCGAATTTCGTCGTCTGAAACGTGAGAACCTGTACGCAAGTTTTGCGTCATAGGAAAATTAAAAGGTAGCACTACGGGTTGCATTCTCTGAAAATAAACTTAATCTAATCTAAAACTAGCTTAGTGATATTGTATATTGTGTATATATTATATTTGAGTTTTAAGAAGATACTCTGTTTAAAAAGTAAATTCAATTTAAAAAAACTTACAGAATTTACTGATTTAATTTAATATTAAAAATAAGCAAGAAGTCAATCTGTATGACTGTTTTCAATAGCTTACCAATTATTTAAAGGCAATATTCTTATTCAATGAATAGAAATAGAATTTTTTAATTTTACGATTTCGTAACTCTTCCTGTCACGAAATATAGAAAACATTGTTTTTGTATGAATATTCTGAAATGGTAGATGTATAATAAAATAAAAATAAACTTCCTATGCATGCACTAACGTAAATGATTAGTGATTCATGAAAATCGTTTTGTAAGCGAGCATTCGTCAAGCATTCGTGCAAAATTGAAAACTGATGGAAATACCTGAAGGAATATGTATATTACTGCACTTGATTGATACCCACTTCAAGCTGTTTAACTTGTGATAAATTCAGACCAAAGTATAGAATAAATAGATTTAAAAAAAATAGGATTTCAAGATTCTCATCTTTAATACTATTTATATCGTTTGAATTACTATTTATAATTTTATAAAAAAAAGTTCTGAACTTTCTGTGAATAGATTTGCAATAAGAAAAAAAAAACAGAAAATTAAGCAAAAATTTAGATCAGTTTTTCTACAAAATTGCAGAAGAGATTGCTCTACTATTAATCCTGTATTTGACATGACATCCTTCTTCTTTAATGATACATAAAAAATTATTTCTATCTTTACTCTAGAGCAGTTTCTCCTATTTTAAAATTAAAGTTGTCAAACAAAGCTCAAGTATCAAAAATAGCAGAAGAGTTCTAGCGGAGAGGTGGGTCAATAATATTGTTGTTCTCTGATTGCCTCTGCAATTCTTAAATTAATATTAATTAGCCAAATAAAGACCTCATTGACCAACCTCTTTTAAGTGGATAATTTAGTAAAAAAAATATTGAAGTAAATAGAGTGCCTAAAAATAAAGTCCGTGGTGATTTCCACGTACCAACATGAGTCGAAGGACTTGCCCTTGCTGGGCTTCCGAAATGTGGACTCGATGACCTCTTTCCTGCGGCTAATATTCGAACCAAACCGCAGCGAACAAAAGAAGAAGCAAGTCAATCTATTTTTATATAGAAACTGGGAATCAAGGATCTGTCAAGACTCCGATTCAGGGAAACGAAAAATTCGTGCATAGAACCTTTCAAATTGGCAACGTATAGAAAGAAGACTAAGCTTGCTTTATTTTTGTCAATCGCATGCAAAAATATCTCGTGCTTTAAAAATAACTACTTTTAATTTCTTTTCTACCATTCGCAAGTCAAGGAAGTTCTACAATTTCAGATAATTCGTTTTTGAATTCAGAGGCTCACAAAACGTAATTTTGAATTAAAAAAGATAGATATTCAAATTCTCCAACGAAAAAGTAAACAGGGTTAAAGCTTGAAGAAAAATGAATTTTCCTCGAGGGAGAAATGTAGGTCACAACCACTTATCATTTCCATTGGAGTTTACCCTGCATTTGAATTTGGAAGCCTCCGAATTTAACCCAAAAGACTAGACGTAATCGAAATTTAGTCAATGAATAGATTTCCTCACCCAAAACCTGAAAAACCAATTCTTTACCTTTCGCTTGTCGCCTCCTTTTGCAGTCGAAATCCAGCCTACGTCCTTGGAGTTTCTTCCGATGATGCTGCAAAAAAAAAATCGAGCTTTAAATGCACGGGAATTCCTACAAAAACTATGTACGTAAACTTTTTTAATAAATCTCACCATAACTTCTTTGAGATCTTTAGTCTGCAGATGGTGCAAAGGTTCCAAAAAGTTTTGTTGGATGTTATCGTCCAAGGAATATTTCACATCGGCCATCTGCTTCATGGCCTCTCCCATCTCGATCAAGGCTTGAGCTAAAGACAGAAGCCATGTTTGACGGTGACTCGGGTTCAAGTTGAGAGGTCGAAGACCTCTTTCAATTCAAGTGGACCTACCAAAAATGCTATCCTCGCCCATTTTCTTTCCGTACATCAGCATACAGTCCCCTAGAACTCCTTCTGGTTGAGGATAAGTTGAGGCTTTGGCCTGTCCGCTTAATTTACTTATGCCTTTCACGGCAGCCATTTTTGCTCTTGCTGTGGGATTCGGCTGAAGAAACTCTTTCGTTTTCATTTGTAGCTCCTCTACCAACTCGTACGTGACGTCCGTTTTCTGTTTTAAAATGGGAGAGTTAATTTAACTTTATTTTTGACTTGAGGGATCCAAATTGACGACTCAAACATCAATAAAATTCCTGTGTTTCAACAAATTCCAAGTTCCAAAGAACCAATTAAAGTTTATTAAATATTAGGAGATTCGGAATGGGAAATTTAAAATTCAGAGATCCAATTGCACAATTTCAATTTGATAAAAAGATAAAAGATAAAGGGAAAAAGATATGTTGAACTCGTGAACATTCTTCTCATATTTTCGTCTGGAGAGATGTCTGAGTCGAACATTTTATGCAGATGAAAAGCTAGGGAAGCAATAAGAAAAGTGGGAAAAAATTTCCCCTCTATTTAATTTAACCAGACCTTTGCGAGATTGTAATTGTAATGAGAAAGAACAAAAGGTGTCTACTTGAAGCACAAGTTCATTATCAAGAAAGAAACCACTTTGCTTCAGACGAGATCTTTAGTAGAGGAATATACTCACCCTCTCCATATCCACAAAGTCGACGTCGAGTTTCGTTCCTTCGGCGCCACCCATTTTTTCCGTCATGTACTAAAAATAAAAATGAAAGTCAGTAAAATAAAGTACAATTTTTATGATTACAAGATATGTAAATAATAAACTTAACAATATTGTACATGGTGTAACTTTAATTATTATATAAATTTAAAAAATATATGTTTTGTAAAGTTTGAGACCTTTTCCAATATAAGATAAAAGTTTTGGACAAATTGTAAAAGCTATTTTAAAATTTTTTCTCGGATTGACCCACTTTGGAGATGAAAAATATTTTAAATCACAGGAAGGAGAAGAAAGGATTCAACGATCTTCCGTAACAATTTCAAGAAATTTCAACTACAAGTCACTGAAGTGGAAACTACTATTATAAGCTTATTGATTGAAAGATAAAAAATTTTTTCATTTTCGAATCTTATCAAAAAGGTTTTCTATATCAAAAAGGAATCCTAGAAAATATGAATGCAATTTTGAAAAAAGATGTATTTAGTATCTTTACAATATTTCGAGAAACGAATTTATATTTGTGAGCATCATAAAAATGTGATTTCAAACAAAAAATAAATGAGAATGTAAAAACTGATAAAAGTTGTAATATGAGTTGCAAAATTTGTGCAAGCAACAATATGTAGGTCACTGCTCCTTTCACTACGATCCGTTAGAACGGCAAAGAATCTATATATACATATATAGATTATAGACGGATACATTGATGCCTCCGAAAGATGTATACACAAAGAATTTAGGGCAGATATTTTGTTTGAATAAAAAGCTTAACGCTTTTTATAACATAAACATTTTGAAAGCCAGTATAATATTATAAAAATATCTACATGAAGATTATGATTATCCTAGGGGTCATAAAAAACTGAATAACTTTTGTAATAAAAATTAGATGTAAAAAATTAGAAATTGGATACTAATATATTCATAAATTATATTTAAAATTTGTGAACTGTTTAACGTTACCTACTAAATGGTTTAAAGGGATAAGGACTTCGTCTAACTTCAAATGCAGGATGATTAATTATTATTCAGATAAGGATAAGACTTTGCAATTCTCCCCTTTGCGTTGGCGAATAATTTACTTTCAGAATAGTTCCTACGAATTGAAGCAGGAGTATAAATTTATGAACCATCTTCTACAATCTCTATAAAATTCTTATTGATTCTCTATTTCCCAAGGCTGGGAATGTTCCAAATTTTTTTTAATATTCTAAACTGGAACATTCAAACTTTTTAAGAATTTCAAATAGAACTCATTCAAAAATCTAAATTGTATAATTTTATTTAATATCCATTTAAATTTAAATTTATTGAAAAGGTTTTTCTACTTAAAATTCATAAAATCCACTCTCAATAAATAAAATTGTCATTTCCCGTTTTTTCTGGTCTAGTTACCGGGACATCCTGATCTATCGACTGTTTTCAACCTATCCTTCAATTTCGACACGAAACTAGTCTCCTACTCTCCTTTCATGTGGAAAAAAAGAATTAGACACAAGCAAGGGGGAACAACTGCATACGGCAATATCTAAGAATTTTTCTAAAAGGTTCCCTGAAGGGTCATAGGTCCAACCGGGCGTATTGAGCTCAAGATAAAAACGCTTAGTGACCCTGGCTCGTACAGGTTCCGTTATATAATTTAGGGTGGCAGGCAACGTTAGTAAATGGATCAGAATATCAGTAATGGAAGTTAGAAGATAGAGCAAAGGAGAGAAAATCTCGGTGACGGGGTGGTCGAGAGTGTTGGATCAATAACCGCACCGGGTTGATCTAAAGTGATGTAACATTAAGTCGTTCTTGAATTTTTGCCAGCAAACAGGAGAATCAGAAATTACCCATATGGGTCATTATCAAACATGTTCTCCCTTTTTGTCTCAGCTACACCCTTAGAACTTTCAAAAAACTTTATTCAAATTCTTTTCCACACATATTTTTCGACCCATAATTAAATTTGATTTTTCTTATCTTCTGTAATTTAAAATATTCTTTTATGAAATTTTGATGGAAGCTGAATACGTTTCCAAATTTTTTTTCGAGCCTTAAATTGAGTACAGATGAAAAAATGAAGTCATTGTAAGCTTTGACCTAGCTGAGCTGAAAAATGTCTAGATTTTAAATAATGACCTATATAAGAGTCACACAGTGCCAAATAAGTCAAAATGATGTCTAGGTTTGGATGAAGCGAATGCGTATCTGGCACGCAACGCATTTACGAGTGCAGAACTTGGTTTCGATTTTTCCAACACGAGGGTGGCTGAGGAAGGGTTGCCTGCAATTACACTGGTCTAGCTCTCTCAGTTGATTCTGACAAACTCTTTTAAGATGCGTTGAGCGATTAAAGTAGAGAGCTTTCTCTGTCTCGTAGCTCGATTGTTCAGCTCCCGTATGACCATGACCCACATTTAAGGACGACCCACATGTATAGGAGGGTGCGTTCCCTTATTCCTGACTAGCTGGAAGTCGCAGTCGCCGGGTAAAGGTCACACCGTGGAGTAAATTTGACCTACATTGCCTCAGTGACAATGTCACGCACTTGATTCAATTCTATGAGTCTCAATTTCCTGATAGACTGATAATCGCCTCTAAACAGCACTATGAATCCGTGGACCTCTGAAACACTCCATTTATCAATTTCGGAAAAATTTTTTGAATATCAGAGACGGAAGCTGAAACTGATTTAAGAAATGTTAGAATAAAATTCCAAGGGTGTCTAATCTAATTCTAAGGGTAACGCAGTTAAATTAGAAATTCTTGTAATAAATTGGACTCTTTAGAAATTCCTTTTTCTCTCCTTTAACAATAAAATTCTGAGAAATAGAATAGGTGCCTAAAGTTTAGAAACTTAGAATCTAATGTCTTTTTTGAAAAATTGATGGATTTAATAAACAATTTCTGATAACTCATATATCTAGCAATATTCCTTTTTCTTTAGTATCCGAAGCTTCAATAAATCAAATGAAGATTGAAGTGTGATTGGACTGAAAAAGTCCCCTATAAAAAGAGAGATCACTGTCCTCCCCAATTTCTACTGACCGTATTTGTGATAACTGACAATAGAATCTTGATAAGGAATCCTTTATGAAACTAGAAAAAAAAAATAAAAACATTATAAACGAAAAATATTAAATAATGAAATTCATTAGCTTTATTTAAATTATATGCGATAGAATGCTAATTAAAAGAATTCTTGTAGAAAGAGAGCAAGAGTTAATTAAGTTCTGTTCCCTGTGTCAGTTGAAGTGGAATTAGACTCTCGGCCTACAAAGATTTCTGCTTGTCTAAATGAAAATAATTTGTAAAAATATTAATAATTAAAATCGCAGATTTTATCACTGACAAATTATAAAAAGTTAAGATATTTAATTTGATGTTTATCATTAAATAAAACTCTACAAGTTACTGAAAACAATAGTTTTATAGACAAAAAATTTGTTTAGAATATTATTTTGGCCGTTTGAACAAACAATAATTGATTTTCCATTTTGTAGAAACGATTGTTTTAATAAAGTTCCATGCAAACAAGAAATACACAACAAATTGGTTCTTTTGTTACTTCTATCGATCGTCTGCTGCTGTTGATTTTACTCTGTGACTAAATTACTCTGAAACATCGACAAAAGCGCTCACACGTAAAACTGGAAATAAAGTACATCTACAATATTCTAGAGCAAAATTAATAATACAATAAAAAAAAAAAAATATTAGTTAGGTTCGAATTTTAATATTTATATATTTAAAGTAGAAGGTCTTTATTTATGGAATTAAACGAATTTATTAATCCCCAGGGCTCTGATCTTATAATCCTGACGATAAAAATAAAGCTCAAATGATAATAAACGATAAAGACTGATTTATTCATCACAAAATTTAATGTTCATTACTTTAAAGTAAGATTTTTTATTAGAATTTTTTAAATATAGTTTTCTTTTACTTTTCGGAATCAAAACCAGAAACCAAGGTTCAACATATATTCTTTTACACCTCCGCCTACAAAATCCCTTCAGATATCTATTTATAAACGAGTCTGAGTCGAGAACGAGCGAATTGAGCCTTTCAAGTTGCAGATCGCATTTACTGAACAGCGCAGTGCACTTAGAACACTACATCGATTAGAAGGTTGAAAATGAAGAGAAAATTAAACGAAAAAAAAAATCTAGAATACATTTCAAACAATTAAATTTACAACCCATAATTACTGTAATCTAAGAAAAAAAAGCCATTTCTTAAGTGGACACATTTTTCTGCTATTTAATAAGGTTTTATATTAAAAATGTATTTTTAAAGTGGCTTAAAAATAGATAATTTCTTGTTTCAAATTAAAGTCAATAAGTTTTTCTACTGAAAATTATAAAAATTCCTATAAATTCATTTGAGCCATATAATTTCTGTTCAAGTAGATACGATTGTAAGGGTTATTCGTGAAAGGTGCAAGAAGAAGGGGGTTTTACGATCGCTTTCATTCATCAAAATAATCGAGGTACATTCATAAAGGTCAAAGAGGTTTACAGACTCAATATAGATACTCTACACCATCTCGTGTATCGGAAAACGACGAGTAGACGGTATAATTAACAAGAAAATTAAAAAAAAAACCTTTTTAAAATCACCTGTCCCTAGAATCTAAAAAGCGTCAATTATTTAACTTTTATATAATGTAATTTATCATTTTTCCCAAAGAAGACAATTATGAAAGGCGCGTGGGTAGATAATCGATGACTGAAATTACGTCACTGTACAACCGACGAGTAAAAAAGACGATCAAAAAAAGACATCATTGATGCAGAAAGATTGTGAGTTGAAAGTAATAATACATTATCCAGTTTCTGTCAAATTCAGACATGATTGAACGGGAAGTGAAAATTTTTTTAAATTCTAGAAAAAAAGAATACAAGAAATTCTTTAAAAACTTTTTTGTCTCTTGAGAACAATTTTAATTCAATATATATATATATAATCTCTACAGTTGAAACTGTACTAATTTATCAGTTTTTAAATTACAGCCGTCCCAATTTTTATAATTTTTAATAATTAGTCTAATTTAAGAGCTTTTAGAGTAAAAGAATGATTCTAATATCAATTTTTTAATTAAAAAGAAAAGATAGAAGATTTCTCTAAAAAAGGAAAATTCTTCTCCGTCTTTAAATTAAATTCTTTTGAAATTTAAAATATTTCCGAACTTTTCAAACTTAGATCTAAATTTAAAAATAAAAATTGAATTTAGATGTTAAAAATAATTAACTACTGTCTGAAACAAATTTTCCGTCTTTCTCAATAGTTTTGTCTCAATCAATAAAAGTTCATAGGGGAATAAAAGGTTGAGAGTAATCTTTAGATTTATGAAGTAAAACCGCCATAAGAGTTCCACAAATACTTCATTACAAGAGGATAAAAATCCACCTTGCCCTAAACTAAGTAGAGGGGAAGTTTGATTTCTCCAAGTTTATTTTCATTGCCTCAAACTTTGTTCCAATTGTGAATACCTATATTTGTAAAGGCAAGCAAAAGTTCGTGTAGGTACTTAAGTCTGAACATGAACGCAATAAGCTAAGTTATTACAGAAGTTGTACCAAAGTGCAAAGCGCAAAGCGCTTAATAGATGCCTATGCACTTGTCAGATAAGTGCACCATGGGAAGGAAATGAACAAACGTGGGTGGCTATCTTCCTAGACTTTAGAATGACAAACATACCTGATTGGCTTTGTTAATCTGTTTCTTTAGCCCTGCGAACGCCATGATGTCGTCTGCTGTTTTTTCTTGTGTATAAAGTTGCAGGTGGGTTAAATCTGCAATAAAAAAACAATAATTATTATAATTAATTCTGATACGAAGGGGACCACTAACTTCTGCAAAAAAAATTAAGTTCTGAGTCATTTAAATTAAAACTTTCAAAGCGTAATCAAATTGGAACTCTTGTGAAGTCTAAATATTATAAATTTATAATTAAAACATTAAAAATTAGCAACTTTCAGTTTACGAGTTTAATAATCTACAATTACAAACTCAAAGCCTTTTAATCATTTTTAAATTTAATCGTCAACAATTTCTTTTTTTGCACGCGTCAAGAAAAGACGGAAAAAGAATAAAGGGCAAATAGAGGGGAATTTTCGACCTCCTTTTATACATTACGAATTGCACAATCTCTTGCAACACTACTACCCCATTTCTTAAGACACCCTTTCGTATCATCACCAAAGACGGAAAAAACGAGACTTCTTCCAAACAAAATACTCCTCTTTTTTCCTCTATTAAATTACAATTTCTATTTATTATTCTACACCACCCCCAAAAATAGTGCAGAAGACTTTACGGATCACGTACGCCAATAAAAGAATCTTCAATGCCGAGAATCGTTACTTGTCATTATCTTCGATTCTAGAAAGTAGAATGAAATTGCACGATTTAGAACTTGAGAGTGCTGATGATGCTCGAGCAGTCTCTCATTAAAACAGACATCCCGTCTGCTTACTGACTCTTTCAAGGACGAGATTCGTTTTAATAACTTTGTGAGAATTGCAGAAGGTAAAGTTAACGCCTCGAAAAATGAAATTCTTTTTTGTTTCACGTTTGGCATTGTTACCATTTTTCGCAAACTCTTTAAAAAAAGATTGATATAAACTCCCAGTAGTAAAGGTCACGACCTGGTTAGTCGCCCTACTAATAGACTTAATGAGAATAAGTGTTCGCTTAATAAGAATAAATGCTGTGGATCCGAACTCTCCCATCTCAACGTAGAACACAAAATAAATTAATAATCGCCGCTCTAGACTCTTTCGATTCAAGTACTTCTATCGAATACTATTATTGTCTGAATTATAATTTTGAATTCAAATTAAATAGACTGCAATAATAATTCACCATCAAAAAATTTTTAAAAAATAATTTCAATTCGAAAATTTCTCTACTAAAAATTTGTACTAAAATTTGATATTGAAGTTTTAATTGTGCTCTAACTTCGTGGAGAATCTCAAGTGCTTAAATTCTTAAACAATGATACTGGCAATCACGTTCCTCACATTACAAATACTAAGGCTTCAACTAAATTAAATATAAAGTATGACATTTATAAGCGAAGGTAAACGGCTTTTAACGGTCACGGACAGCGATCGAGAGATACAATATCTTCTTTATTTCCCGTAAAACTGAATGGAAAACTATCGTTAAAAGAGCCAAGAGGTTCCCAAGTGGATCTTCGAGTGGAACTTTCACTCGCAATTTTTAAAAGCTTTTGCAGAGACATCTGGCCATGTTGAATATCGATACTCTTCCTAGATATATATCCACTCATACCAATATTCAAGGAAACGAATCGCATCGAAATTCAATCAGCATAATCCAAAAATACTTGGAGTTCCTCCAACCTTGAAATCAAGTCCGAAGTGATTGAAATCACCAATCCAAGACTTTCAAAATTTGAATATCATGAATTAGGAAAGAAATACTCGCTACATCTCAAAATTTCTCCAACCTTAAAACAAAAAACCTCGACTGGTTTGAAACCGATTAGAACCAAGAATCCTAGGATGTGAAAATCAGATTATTAAATATTTTTCTTTGAGAATTGGGGACGTGATGAAGGTCCTTACCTCGATAATCAGTCTCACTAGTTCAATGTCACGAAGAACTCACTTTTTTGACTCAAAATCCTTTTTTTGGGATTAAAAAAAATCGAAGGCTCGGAGCGCCAAACGTGAATTCGAAAATAAATGAATCCGCGTGGATGCACGAACACCACGAGAGTCTTTCGGACACTGCGCCTTTCCGGGGGTAGTTTTCTGGCTTGCGATCGATACGCGAACACGGCTATCTCCTACCAACATGCGCCAACCCTCTCAAGCACGCGTACGTGCACTACAGGGTGGTCGAAAAGGAATTGTGTTATTTGTATTGGGACATCCAGTACGCATCACTCATTGGAATCATGAAGTCACTGCCACCAGAGAGATAAATTCAGGGACGTCTGTGCAAGCAGCTGGACCTGCACAATTTTTTTTCTTCTTCCTCACTCGAATTATCGATGGTCGTGAGCTTCAGAGCAGAGAAGAGATCTGCTTCATTTTTTTATATCATCTATTTTCCATTTCACATATCCCTCTTCCACGTAGCTTGTAGAAATGCAGAACAGCCTTCAAAAAATAAAGGATCAGTTAGATTATCTGAATAGATGAGAAAATTACATTTGAAGCTAGAGAAATAGAAAAACGAAAATTTAATATAGATATATAGAATATTCAAGTAAGTACGAAAGTTCGAACTTCAAGAAATGACTGAAGATGAAAGAATATGAGAGAATTCTATTTTGAAAGTTTAAATGAGTTTCTTTTTAAATTATGGTAGCAGTATTTTAATCCCGGGGTTCGATTACTTTTCCTGATCACACAAAACTATAAAACGCAAACATTTTTGTTTGAGCAAACTCATTAACACTTTTTTACTTCTAAGGTAAATAATTTCCTTCTGTAATTCAGTAACGTCATACTTTCTCTTTAATGTATTATAATATGAATTATAAATGTCCTGCATCCTCTGCAGTGCAGCTTCATTTACACTAGAGACTAGAGATCTGTTTCAATTAGTAATTTTGCATAATATCTGTTTCCTCTAGAGTTTGGTATCACATAACATTAAAAACTATTTTTGTTTTTTTCAATTCATTCTATTTAATAAAGATAATCATTTTTAGGAACTATTTTCTTTTAATATAAAAAAGATAAAAATCGAAATCCTATTTAACATTGAATCCCTAATTGATATTGAATGTTCGTTCCCTGTTTTATATTAACGTTACAAATAGTCTCTAAAGTGTGGATTAAATATGTATCGTGGAGAAGAAAAGTGATAATTGGATATAAAAGTAACAAAAAAATGTGAATTACCCTGAAATTATGAATAATATGGAACAGTAAAAGTTAAATGAGAATTTTTAAAACACATTTATACATCTTCTGAGATCCTTGAATATTATGTTACCCAAGAAAATACAATTAAGCATACCAAGGATATTCTTTGCTGCATACTATAAAGGAAAGTTCTCAACGATTTCTTCAAGGTTTTATGAGCAGTATCCTTTGAAAATTTTAAAAAGTTTCTTGACCATATTTTACTGAACAAAATAGCACAATAATTGGCATAACTGTTAGATGATTAATATAAAATATCTCCACTTAAAAATTGAAAAACGTATTTAATCGTAATACTTTATTAAAGATAAAATATTTGAATCTAATATTAATTTAAAAAAACTTTAAAACTCGGATGGTGAAATTTAACTAAGAATAGTTTGTCGTATGCAGTTCACGGTAAATTCATTCAGATTAGATTAAAGTTGGAACTTTCGACTAGTTTCCGTTCATAGCGTAACTAACTATAATTTCTCGTAAATTAATTTGCACTCACAAATACTCAAAATTTAGACATTAATGTCAAAACCCAAGTTTAGAGAGACAAACACAATTACAAAAAATAAATTTTGTGAAATTCACTCTCACATCGATCGTAAACTGAAATATTTAAATTCACTCGAGTAAAGTCGACCCGTTTCTAGAATAGCGATTTTACATCCTATTTTATTATACGATCCCAGAAAGTTCGTGAAAGTGAAAATACATTAGCTTCATAGCTGGAAAAAAGATTAACTTGAATAATACATTCCTATTATTTTACATTCAGAATTTTCTGTTTAGTCATATATATAAAAAAATTTTCAAAAATAATAGTCGTTAGGCAAAAATAAAGTAGTTTGACTTTAATAAAAATAAAAACAAAACAGTGAAAATTTCTTGACTTTAAGGGTTATAAAGCACGAATTATAATAAATGATGTCTTCTTTGAAAAGCACTGGTTTTGTAAACCTGAAAACATCGGTTCTATAAACCTGAAAGCATATTAACGAGTTTTTTCTCAAACGCGAAAGTCTATCAAATTTTCCCTTTGAGTTCACACTGTGTGCTTTTGCATTAAAAGGATTTCTAACATGTTTGAACAGAAAAAGTAATCGGTTCGAGCTTCTATTAGAAGAGTAAATAACTCAAATTTTTGCAATCCGTCGTTTGGATTAAAACAACTCTTGATATCAAAATCCATCTAATAAAAAAGCGGGGAATTTAAACGAACTTAAATTCTGAAAAAGCTTCTAAGGCATATTCTATTTTTAAAGCTTCAAAATAAAGATTTCAAAACAGACTGACAATTTTAAATTAAGTCTGACGACTAAATTATTATTTGGGGAGAATATTCAATATTCTCGCATATTTCCAACTTTTTCTCCAATAAAGCGACAGACAGCCGCTGATAAACAAGAACGCGAGATCGCGTAGGTGGAAATGTCAAGAAGAGAAGCCCTTCACATTGGAGAGAGGAGCAAGTGGACGAAAAGCCCTGGAAGAAACTTAGACAATAGCAATCTGTTGTCTCCATTGATATTCTAGGTTCATCGGCAGCTGAATAAATAAAAAAAATGTGGCGGCTAATGACTCGTCCAAGTTACTATCTTATTCCAGATAGTGTCTCATTACTAAGCGTACGCCCTCCTCTGAGAGGCTGAGTGTACATCCGCTTTATAAACCACCCCCACAGTCCTACAATACTTGCTGGAAATTCCTCTAAAAATATACCAGACTGCAGAATAGTGAACACGGGATGCAACGAGCGTTAATCCTCCACATGGGGTGACACCAGAGGCAAAAATATAATTTTGCAGAACCTAAATTAAAAATAAAATGAGAGAAAAAAATAATTTCAAGAGATTAAAACCAACAAGGTTTTCCCATATCCCCATTGCATCATTGAATATTATTTTTAAAAATTCAACCCTGACCTATCATCCCTAGAGAATGTTTGCCTGAACCGAATGAAATTTGAAAAGTCTGAAGAGAACGAACTTATTAGCATCCTCGAGATCTTTCATTTGATTTTACAATTATTTGAGTTTTGGTACCAACAGAAATTCAAACGCGAATCCAATTTCAAAACTCACTAGTGCTCTGCAAATTTAATGTTAAGCTTTCAAAAAAGAGAAAAAATAGATTCACAAATCATCCTCTATAGACCGTACATCTATTTTTTCATTCAATTTGTTTATCATTGAATTGAAAAACGTTTTAACTTTGAATTTATTAGGTTCTATATTTAGCAATTTTAAATTCTCAATTTTGAAAAAGTATAGTATATAATGTATACTATACCCGACTATACTTAGTATAATGTACACTTGTAGAGTAATTAAAATTGAGAGATTTATGTCTGAAGAAGCAATAGAAATTTATTGAGACACCCAGTATACCACAGACTTATGATTACAAATTTCCCTGCAAGTAATAAAAATAGAGAAATATATGGAGCACCCATTTTTCATTAGGTTCCATAATGCTCATTCAAGCACCGTTTTGTTATCGCAGTTCAATGCGTATGACTCTACGTGGAAAGTGGTTATTGAATTTTTTATTATTAGGCGATTATTAACCGCATGTGTTAATTGCGAATAAAGTCTCGCGTGATTCATTCCTTTGTAATTTAATAGACTTTCCTGGAATGAAAAACTCACTTTTCATATATTTCAATTTACTTCATAATTTACTTTAATGTCTCTTCTACTTATATTTATTTTTCTATTAAGAATTAACAATTGTATATCACTACAATGAAAATTCAAAATTGGATTTGGAATAATGACAGATGTCGTCCCCAATCAAAAACGTCAATACATATTGATATCATTATCATGATGATATATTGACAATTTTATTTCTGTTTTGCTTGAATCAGCACTCTTGTAAATAAACACAAATGAGAATTTCTTTACATTTCTTTTTGCTCGTTTCTAAATAAAAAAACCTAATAAGTATGTGATGCATGACCGCAGGGGATAATTAAATTAATAATAATAAAAGCACCAAGTATGCAAAGTCAGTCATGCGTGAAAGTGTCTTTTCCGATCAAAATTGATCTCCCGTAACGGATTAAATGCTTCTTTTATAAAGGGGTACAAAGGTTATAAAATATACTTATAATTTTATTATTACTTACCAATAAACAATTTGTTTGTTAGACAATATCCGGCGAGGAACGTAGATCTAACCCTCCTGCTGAGATCTGACAGAAACAGCTGTTTGATCTGAAGCTTACTGCGTTCACCGCTAAGGCGCAGTACACGATTCCGTTTAAATCGATTTGAATTTCCCGCTCGCGGTTTCTAAAAATGCTAAAAATTTAAATATTAAATAAAATTAGAGTTTTTAGTGAGTAATATTACCGAGGTAATATTTCCGTTCTCGGTAACGTTACCGAGAAGGTAACGTTGAAATAAATTACCTTACAATTTTCGAGAATTTATAAAAATTTATTTTTTTTAATTTCTATCATTTTTTATTTTTCATTTCTAGAGAGGAAAAATCCTCCCCTTGGTGCCCCCCCAGGCTACGGTCATGGATTATCGACGGCCCTGAGACTGCTCACTGAATTTCTTCAACAGAAAGCAAAGATATCTTTGCAGAAAGTCAGTGAGCAGTCTCAGGGCCGTCGATAATCCATGCCCGTAGCTAGGGGGGGCACCAAGGGGAGGATTTTTTCCCCCTAGAAATGAAAAATAAAAAATATTTCTGTAGTAAGTACAAAGATATTAGTACCTAGATGCGGCATAGGGATTAGTTCATGCACATACTTGTAGGTGGCTCACAAGTCGAGTTTGTGCATACTACATATATATACAATATATATAGCTACTATTCCAGCTTTCGCCAGCACATACCTGTAGAGGCGCTGTAAGCCGCCCTATTTTAGTGGCGCCAAGAGTCCTATTTTTTTGAAATTCATATTTTTAATAATCTGATTTTCTTCAAAACATTAGTAAAAATATCATTAGGACATAAAACAAAGAGTTTATTTAACTTACTGAAAATTGATATGTATCAGTTTTTAAAAAGTACATATTTAGAAACTGTGGTTTAGAACTGAAATGATTTAAATTTATTTAATCATTTAAATATTTAAATTAAATAAATTTATTTTTTAATTTTCGAATTTCTTGAATCCCAATTTAATGATTCATATACAAAACGTTAAATTTGGATTACGGAAACTTGAAAACTTGGACATTTATAATTCTTTATTATTAATTTATTCGTCAATAAATTTATCAATTCGTGTATAAGGTATCTATTTATTCGGTGTTCTTGGTTAGTTTCTGGATCCAAGAAAATAAATATAGAATTCATTAAATGATGAAAACTAAAAAATATTGTACCATAATTTTTTAATTTCTGAAATCGAAATTTAATAAAATATAATATTTTTAAATTGTAAAATTAACAAATTATTTGTAAGTAAATTAATTAGCCGAACAATTTAATAATTTTAATTATTAATTAAACGATTTTATGAATCATTCAATTTGGATTTCAGCAATCTGAAAAATCATGAACTTGTAATTCGTCATTATTCATTATTCGTCATGTAATTCATCATTGCAGAAAAATAAAAATTTCCAATTATACATGTCAGTATTTTTAAATTTTAAATATTTGAATTTTACAACCAGGACATTTAAAAAATGACGAATTATTAAATTCCGGAGAATTATTTTTATTTTAATAATAAGGTAAATCAATCATGAAATATTTGACGACATATTATTCATGAATCTAACGATGTAATTAAGTAATTAATTATTTCATCATGATAAATATTTAATAATTAATTTTTCAATTTTATAATTTAGTAAATATATAGATATGGTAGATATATTAATTTTTCGTCAATTTCGTATTTATTTTTTCAGTACTTATAATTTATTAATTTATATTAATTGATAATAATTATGATAATATAATTATAAATATCAATAATTATAAATTTTGCAAATTTAAAAATTATAGAAAATTAATTAATTTTTTAATTTTAGTTATCTGAATTTTTTTATTTTTATTTTCGGATTCATAGCTATAGTCTTTTCGGCTTCAGTTCTCGGGTTCTCGGCTTCTCGCGCGCACACTAACAAGAATTCTCTAGACTCACAAACTGTTTAACTTTAAACTCCCTATAAAAAACCCCAGAACGGCCTGGCCCGGAAGTAGAGGCTTGTTACCGGAAGTTCTTATGCCAGCTTCACCCACGTGCAGGGATGGGTAAGTAAAATACTCTAGGTAATTTACATAGTTTTTTACAGTAAATTACTAGGTATTTTACGTAGCTAGTTTTCTACACCGAGTAAATTACGCGTATACGGGACTTTACGTTTTTGCAGTTCTCCATCCCACTAACAAACATAACCTCTTCAGAACCGTTGAAATGAAAACCTTTCGTGCTTTTAGGGAATTTGAATGTGTTCAAAAGGTTCAAAATTAAAATGAAAAGAGGCGGTAGACCAAAGCATGATATGTATCATGAGTTAGCTTTTATTGCGAGATTGCGAGAAATATTTATTAACCGTAGATGAAACGAAAATAGACCAAACGTGGACCAAACGCAAAAAAAAAAACTATAAAAATTTACGGATTTGAGGTTAGAACAAGTATTAATATTATACATAATTAATTTCAAATATTTAAATAAACCAAAATACTATTCTACAATTATTTATACATACCTGTGTCCCAAAAGGCGCTTATATCCAACATTTTTTTGTATTTTATTGCAAAATAAACATTTCGCTACAACCTTATACTATTCTCTTGTAAGCGCTGAAAATTTAATTTATTCCACGGGATATATGGTCCAGAGTATGATTTTACTTTCCCTTGCTTAGTTTTGGAAGATATGCTTAGTTAATTAATTAATTAACAATATTAACTTTGTTGAAAACTGGAACGGAGCTTCAAAAAAGTGAGGTTATATATAGTTCTATAAGCCGCCATCTTGGCACGTAATTTATTAGGTATTTTACCTGTTTTTTACGTAAAATACCTCACTTAGGTAAATTACGTAAAAAACCTCGAGTGACGCGTCACTGCACAACCCTGCTAGTAATTTACTGTAAAAAACTATGTAAATTACCTAGAGTATTTTACTTACCCATCCCTGCCCTCTGGACAGCCCGCCAGCCTTTTGGCTCGTTAAGCTCTTGCAAAGATTTCACTCAATGACTCACATTCATATCAGATTTGACGCGGTTTCCATGGAAACAATGAAAGGATAGAGGGCAGCACCTCGATATAGGCTAAAATGCAATTATCCTCACCTAAAAGCGTCCCCACCTCCTAACTCCTTGCCTATGCCGCATCTAGTGATCTAGGTACTAATATCTTTGATATAGCTTTTGACTGCTTTTGACTGTTCTGTTGACTGAACAATCGGTGTAAAGTGTAAAGTTTGGTAAAATTGATCAAAATTGCATTGTTGCATTCTTTTTATCACAATATGTACTGATAATTGTCAGTAAATTTATTTACCAAAAAGAAAGAAAATATAGCTATAGATATAAACTATATTAAAGATATTTGATGCAAGTGACGCATTAGGATTTCGGAAATGCCGACGATGCCGAATTTTGCGGTGGCGTGACGTTATTAAGTTTTGCTTTAAAAAAGAGTTCAGGACTTTTTCTGATGTGCGAAATCGATACGTAAAGATAGAAAATAAATGGAATGAATAGAGGATAAATCGTATAGTTCACACTGAACAAGGTAAGTCCGATTTACTTGATTTTATCTGCAGTATTATCGCTTTCGACAATTTTGAGGTTAGGAATCGTGCACGCGTCGTAAAATCTTATAAAAAGATTTTCTCGACTGCAAATGATGTAATGCTGTAAATATTATTATCAGAGTACAGCTGTAGTTTCTTAGAATTATAATCAAAAATGGATTTTAGTATCTGTAAGTAAATAAAAGTAATCATAATAATAAACATAGTTTGTACTAAATGCTGTTACGGAAAAGTTGTTCAACTTCTTATATTTTCTTTTTTTGAGCCTTATATGTTTCATGAAAATAGTTTTATCTAATTTTGTATTTATTATAATTCTCTTTTAATACGATATGGTTATTTGCAGGTGTTTTAATTTTTCTAAGACAGCTGAAATTTATTTAGTAGGACAATATGGATGCTGCAGTGATTGACGTGCTTCAAAGGGCTGGAAGTCAAGATCCAAATGTTTTTAAACCAGCAGAGCAAACTTTACGAGAATGGGAAACTCAGCGAGGATTTTATACCGCGTTATTTGTAAGTTGGAGTGATTTTTGTTATTTTATGTGCACTTATTTTCTGGATAAATGTCTAAATTTTTCAAATGCGTGGTTATAAAATCATTAAAGGATCATTGCAATAATAAAGATTAATATTAATTGCATAAATAGGCAGAGAGTTATTATATAGGAATGTAATTAGAGTGATTTTAGCCATCTATAATCTACCTATTTACACGTAAATAAATAAATAAAATACATTTTGCTAAAGTCACTTCTTTCACATGCCCTTAAAAAGAAAGAGAAGAACTCTTGAACTTCAAAGTTTCTTAGATTTAAGGGATTCAAGCTTAGAATATCAGATGAATTTTTTTTCTTTACACCAGAACGTGTTTGCAAATCATGCACTGCAAGTCAATGTCCGGTGGCAGGCTGTTTTATATTTTAAAAATGGAGTTGACAGATACTGGCGAAAAGGTGCTCCAGGGTAATTACAAATTTTCGCTCTTTAAATTCATTTAAGTAAACAATTTTGAAAGAAATTAGTTTTAAAACCTCTTTCTATTTTAACGTACAGAATTAATGTGTATTTTAAATTTAATTAAGAAGTAGTTGAAAATAATTGAGACTTAATTATCCGTTTGTAGCCAAATTGCTGACGATGAAAAAGAGTTTCTCCGAGGAAGTTTAATATCGAGGTTCGATGAGCCTGTAAATCAACTCGCAATTCAAATTTCAGTCCTCATTGCAAAGATTGCGAGGTAAGATAAAAATGAAAAAATCCTGTCAATTCCGAAATTCGAAACAGAATCTGATCTCACCACATCAGTAATTTCTGAGAATTTCTTATAAAGAATTTGAATGAATGTTTCTTTTTAGTAAAAAAAAAATATATTTTCTTAGATTTGATTGTCCAAGGGAATGGAATTCCTTAGTTCCAACTATTTTAGAAGTGATAAGAGGACAAGATCCTCTGACTCAGCATCGTGCTCTCTTAACTTTACACCACGTGGTGAAAGCTCTAGCCTCGAAAAGATTACCAGCAGATAGAAAAATTTTCCTTGAGTTAACCAATAATGTGTTCAATTTTATCCTTAATTTATGGAACACTTACACTGAGTCGTTTCACATATTAGTAACGAATGGAGGAGACATTAATCAGATCCAGGAGACTTTGGAAAAGGCTTTCCTTCTTTTAAGGATACTGAGAAAATTAGTCATCAATGGATTTCAAAAACCATCCGAGTCTCCGGATGCTATGCTCTTTCTGAATGTTATTTTCGAAAGAGCCAAAACGAGTCTTGAGTGTAGTAAGTATTCACTATTAATCCATGTTTTAGTATATTTTATTTTCATTCTTAAACTACATTTATATTTAAATCAATCGTGTAATTATTTTCTAAATAAGAGATTTTTTCGATAGGAAGAACGCTAGGAACGAGAGGCATACAGTCAGATGTGTGCGATAGATTTATCATACAAGTTACCAAAGTGTTAATAGATGTTCTCGAAAATCACGCTTATTGCTTCGTCGAATTAATCCCCAGGTCCTTAGAGTTTTCTGTGTTTTATTGTTTTACGGATGCAGGGCAGAATTTGGCCTTTGAAAGATTTCTTATCCAGTCTTTTAATTTGATGAAGGCCATTTTATTAAGTGATTATTACAGACCGGTAAAAGGTTTAAAAGGTATGTTTGAAATTTATTAAATGGAACAATATTTTTTATAATTTCTTCTAACGATATTTCTTGTATTTCAGCAGAAACTAAAAACCCACTAACTTTAAGAGCGCACCAATTAAAACAGGATTTTTTCACTTTTGACGCTCTGAACGAAATTTGCAATAAACTCGTGATGCACTATTTTGTACTCTCACCTGCCGATCTTGAATTTTGGGACTCGGATCCAGAAAACTTCGGTGAGCATAATTATCATTTTTAAAAACCGTTAGTAATTACATTCTAGGAAAGTACGCTTATTATATTTACTTAAATTGTTTTTATTTTTGTATACGAATTAAGACTATAATTTTCTTTATTTTAGTTATTGACAATGAAGGATTATCTTGGAAATACTGTTTAAGGGTAAATATTTTTTATAAAATATTTTCTTTCAATCACTTTATTAAAAACTAAATTAAAACTTTTGCATATTTATCCAGCCGTGCACGCAGTCAGTCTTTATGTCTATCTTTCGTCAATTCAGGGAAGTTCTTTCAGCAATCTTAGTTGATTTAATGAAAAGACATCACCAACTAGTGGATCCAAATGACTTACATGCTATTTTGATAAAAGATGCTGTTTATAACGCAGTTGGTCTTGCAGCTTTTGATTTATATGACGAGGTAAAATCAATCTTCACAAAGATTATTGAATTATAAATGATAAAATATCTTTATTTTTCAAATTGATATTCGAATTAAAAATTCTAAATTCCTTCTCAGGTGAATTTTGACCAGTGGTTCTCGACAACGCTGAAAGAAGAACTAAAAGTAAAGAACAATAACTACAGAATTATTAGAAGAAGAGTTTGTTGGCTTATCGGTAAATGGGCGTGTATAAAGTTGAGTGCTGAATATAGACCTGAACTCTACCGCTTGATGATAGAAGCATTGAGTCCTGAAGAAGATTTGGGAGTCCGATTGGCAGCGAACAACGCCTTAAAACTCGCAATTGAAGATTACCACTTCAATACAGAAGAGTTTTCTCCTTATTTGGAACCTACCTTCTCGTTACTATTTACTCTGCTTAAAGAAGTCAGCGAATATGATACAAAGGTTTATGACACAAAAATTAACTATTACTCAAGAAAATACTTGAAAATATTTATAGATTTTTTAAATTACATTTAGGTTCATTAAAGGTTAATCTAATATTAATTATTTTACTCTGTGTTTAGATGCGTGTACTCTTCGTTCTTTCCTACATGATCGAGAGAGTCGGTAGCGAAATAAAACCTCACATTTTTTCCCTGAGTAGTTATCTTCCAGATCTTTGGCAACAATCAGACGATCACAATATGCTTCGATGCGCGATTGTTTCAACACTCGTTCATCTTGTAAAGGTTATAAAAGTTCTATTTGCATTTTTCAATTTTCTGCTGATTTTCTTGGAAATCATACCTACAGTTTTCTCGAATAAATAATTTATTTCTCAATATTTCTTTTTGTAGGCTTTAGGATCCGAAAGCATTATTTTGGAACCTTTTGTTGTTAGAGTTATATCTCTGAGCTGCGATGTCAATCAAGAAGGACATATTTATTTATTAGAAGATGGGCTCGAGCTATGGCTGGCTCTTTTGGAAAACACGTTAATTCAGACTGACAGTATCAAGGAACTTTTTAGAAACATGCCTTCATTGCTTGGTTTGTCGCCTAATTTGTTAAAGAATATAATTTATTTCTCATATTATTTCATTTATTTTCCAGACAAATTATTGACTGAAAATTTATGTATCTTTTTCAGAAATGAGCACAGAGAACCTGAATTTATGTCTTAACATAACACAAGCATACGTTTTTTTAAACCCAGAAGAATTCCTAAGAGAAAACGGGACAGTGATAGTTTATACTCTGAGATCGATTCTTGGAGACTTGAGATCGAAGGGAGTTTTAATGGTGATGAGCTTTTTGGAAGATTGTATCAAAGCTTCTCCCCAACAAGCGATACAGGTTATAAAAACTCTCCTTCCACAAATTTTCGAGTAAGTTACATTCATTTGACATTTTTAAAATTCTTTTTGAAAAGTCTTTTTTTAAATTAATTTTAAAATGAAATTACATTTTTTTTACAGAAGTGTCTACAAGGGAGAAGAATACAATGAAGTCTTGAGCATATACCTTTCTATTATCGCTCGCGTTTTTCTCAACTCACGAGAAATATTTGTTGAGGTATGCAAAATAACCGACCATTTTTATTTTAAGAATATAAATACATTTAATTTAAATCTCTGCAATTTTCTTTCCAGGTTATAAGAGAATTATCACGACAACTTGGAGGAGATGCAACTGAAGAAAACGTTCTTAGACAAATTATAAAAGTTTGGTTGGATAAAATGCCTCTCGTTCCTCTACTGGATCAGGAAAAGCTTCTAGCACTTGTTTTGTGCTTCCTTCTCGATGCTAGTAGTCCTCCCAGCGTTTTAGAATTTTTCCCAAACATTCTGTCGAATATAGTCGCAACTTTGAACGATATCACCAAATTGGATGAAACGGGACGTCCAATCGAGTAAGTTCATTTAATTTTGTTTAGCATTATCATTTGTCTCAATAATTTACTTGCAGATTTAAAAAATGTTTTCTTTTGTATTAGCACACTAGTCGCTGATCGTGAAGAGTCTAGTCTCGCGTCATATGAGGACCCAGCTTACAAAACTGAACATGCGAAAAGAAACAGGGATATCCTAAGCAATGATGCTCTGACTAGAGTTTGTCTGCATGATATCCTTCAAAGTCAGGTAAACATTTTTTTTTATTTAAATCATCTTTAAATATGTGTAATTTTATTTAAACAGGAATAGAAAAATTCAGTAACAGTTTTGTTGCTGACAGATGCTTTTGTAAAATTTTTCTTAGAAAAATATTAAATTTAGCGCCTTAAAGCAATTCGAAGTCTCAATTTTGTAAATAAAATGTGAACTAATTTAAAAATTAAAATCAATTTTCAGCTCATAGCCTTAAGAAGATCGATTGGTGTGGATCAATTCAATCAAATGATGCACTCTGTTAGTACGGATCTCAACATGCAACTTAATATGTACGTATCGCTATAACGTAAACCTAGTACATGCAATAAAAATTCCATAAATATTGTTGGAATTATTGCTCCATAATGTGTAAAAAGCTTTCTGTAATCCACTGTAGAACGGTCCTATTTTACTGTATTATAAAATTTGTTTAATTGTAACTATAATGTTCATAATAAAATCATAAGGAAAAAAAAGTATATCCAGAGATTTAAAATTATTTAAAATGTTTCATATTTAAAAGTAGTTTCTAGTACCTATAATTTTCAATACTGCAGAAAATTTTGGCTTTTAAATTTAAATGTTTTATCAGCTTAAACTATTACTTTTTTCTAATTTAAATGCATAGAATTCCAAAAGCCTAACTTCCGGGAAAACCGGTATTTTATTTAGAGTTCGAAAATTCTCGGTAATTTAAAATTGGGTAAGGTAACAAAGAACGATACCGTAACTTACGTAATTGAAGAGAAATAACATTTTTTAACATTATCTAGGTAAGAAATCGCATCTCGTCCTCTAACTCACATGGTAGAAAGAGAGATCACTAATATAATATAATAATATCACTAATATCTTTGGTACTATTGGTCACATCATTCATTGTGGTAAAATTACGATAATATTTTTTACAGTGTACTTACTACAGAAATATTTTTTATTTTTCATTTCTAGGGGGGAAAAATCCTCCCCTTGGTGCCCCCCCCCCTAGCTACGGCCATGGATTATCGACGGCCCTGAGACTGCTCATTGACTTTCTGTTGAAGAAATTCAGTGAGCAGTCTCAGGGCCGTCGATAATCCATGACCGTAGCTAAGGGGGGCACCAAGGGGAGGATTTTCCCCCCCTAGAAATGAAAAATAAAAAATGATAATAAATGATAAAAATTAAAAAAAAATAAATTCTCATAAATTCTTGAAAATTGTAAGGTAATTTATTTTAACGTTACCTTCTCGGTAACGTTACCGAGAACGGGAATATTACCTCGGTAATATTACTCACTAAGAACTCTATTACATATATACATACATATAGAAAATGAACGTATTAAGGGCATGTTTACTTACCATACGAGTAAATTTAGATTTTACATATCCCGAATTTTCTTCCATAATTTTCACTTTTTAAAAAAATTAATAGTGTACAGTACAGACGTCCGTGTTCATATTCTTTACTTCTATGCACTATTATTTTTTTTTAAGTAAAAATTGTGGAAAAAATCTGAGTAATTTGAATTTGCTCATATAATAAGTAACTTTAATTTCCCTTCCGAGCAACTACCCCGCCCCCTTTAAAAAAATACATTAGAAATTTAGTTCAAATTAAAAAAAGTACAAATCAAAGATTTGAATACAAAAGATAGTTTATATTGAGTGAAATTGCAGCTAAAATACCGTGTACAAAAATCGCTAATTGGCTTTTTCAACAAAGCATTGTGTATTAACCTATTAAGTATGTAAGTTAGTAACAATAAAATGTATCAATTATCTGTACAGAATCTGATTTTCGATAAGTGCAACTGTTTGATATTGTAAATTCTTTACAAAAAATCTGTAATTAAGTTGATACAAGACCGTTGCAATGAGAGTAACTTAAGTCACTCTTACAACAGCCTCGCAATTATGTTCCTACCATTGTAAAGAATAGGCGACAACTATTCTTAAGTGCAGCAGCAATTGATTAAATTGTACTTAAATAAAGACTAATTATGATAAAGTTTTCCGAAGATTCTGCTGCAAAATTTTTAGAAGTTACTTAATTTCGATAAAGTGTAACCGAAAACGAATCCTAATCGAAATTTCGATTTAGCTGCAGCAACTTTGTGGTGTTGGATCCATTCCTGATCTCTTTGTAATAAATACACGAGTGAATTCTTCAGCCGTCGTTGGGTGAATTCCAACAGTTGATTTCAAGATGGGAAATGTCAGATTACATCTGAAATATTGAAATTTTGAATAGTTTCAAATTAAATTCATGAATATTAAAAATTGATTAATACTGAAAAATAAATACTTACTTAATTGCAGCGGCAAAGCCCTGAATGACTTCTCCAGCACTGGGACCAATGAAGTGCATCCCAAGAATTCTTTGATCACCATTTCGAAGAGCGACAACTTTGACGTAACAATGTTTGACGTTTTTTTGGGGCACAAAGAATTCCGTCGGTTTGTAGTAGGCGTGATAGATTTCGATGTCTTCCTCTCCATGCATCGCAATAGCCTGTTCTTCGCTCAATCCAACGCATCCATATTCCAAAGGACTAAAAACTGTTGTCGCCACATTTGTATAATCCATTTTAACCGTAGAATTTCCATAGAGCCTTCTTGCTAGCAATTTTCCAGCATGGATTGCTACTGGTGTCAATTCGGGTTTTTTCTAAAATATTTTAAAAGAAAAATCCGATAAATATTTGGCATTACATAAAGTATTGTTGAACTTTGAATAACAATTTTAAATGAAAGGTAACTTACATGAAGAACATCACCGACTGCAAAAATATTAGGGACGTTCGTCTGTTCATTTATGGCGTCGATTTTTCCCGTTTCATCGACAAGTTTAAGACCCACGTTTTCTGGTTTCAGCTCTTTGGTCAGAGCTCTTCGTCCAATTGCAAACAAAACAGTATCATAAACATCCTGGTGAACTTCTCCATTCTGCGAAAATTAAATTCAAAATTAAGATTATGTTTAGGATTGATATAAATTAAACTGAAAATAAACTTTTTGAAGATAAGCGATTTACTTTGTCAACCCAGTGGACGAGCAGACGACTATCAGCTTGCTTTTCAATCGCTTTTGGTTTAGCTTCATAAATGAAATGTACACCTCGTTCTGCCATTTCTTCAGCGACTATGTTTGCCATCTGCTGATCAAATCCTCGCAAAATAATGGATCGTACCATTATCGTCGTATCGAAACCCATACCATTCAGGAAACCTGCACACTCTAATCCGATGTCTACAAATTTGGTTAAGGAAATTATCCAATCTTCCTAGTTTTTGAATCTACATAAAATTATAAACTTTTTAAAAGTGGCACATGTAAAAAGGATACAACCAGCACCGACGACTAAAGTTTTACCAGGAGCTTGCTCTAAACTAAATATATCATCACTAGTAATCGCGTATTCTACAGCTCCAGGAATATTCGGATAGTTAGGTCTTCCGCCAACAGCGATTAAAATATTCTCTGCCGTGATAATCTTCTCCTCTCCATTTTTCATCACACCGACAATCGTATGTTGGTCTTTGAAGTGACCAAGAGCGTTAATATAATCGACTTGCCTGAAAGTACAAAATATATAGAAAAGAAAACTATCGCAAAATTATAGAAAAGAAGTTTAAAAGTTAATATTATAGAAAAGAAGTTTAAAAGTTAATATTATTTACTTATTTCTAAGCTCGACTCTCGTCACCCAGTTAACAGATTTGACGTGGTTTTGGACAGCCGTTCTCAAAGCAGACCAGTCAATGGAGATGGTACTTGGGTCTGGTATTTGCCATCCAAACGCTACAGCTTCCTGTAATTTTTTTTATCTTAGATACCATATTTTTAGGGAAATTTTGACTTATTTTTTAAACTAGTTTTTTAGGAAGATAATTACATGAACAGCTTCGCCAAGAAGAGCAGCCTGGTGCATAAGCTTCTTCGGGATGCAACCGACGTTGACACAAGTTCCACCCAAACCCCATTTCGTTCCTAGAGGAGTTGGAGTTACATAATCCAAAACCGCAACTTTGGCTCCTAGTTCAACGGCTTCTTTTGCTGCCGCTAAACCTCCGGATCCTCCTCCAAGGACCACCAAATCGTAAGCATACTTTCTTTCCGCTGAGAAACAAATATTTTATTCAAAATTATCTCCAAATATCATTTCGATTTATATGATAATTATATGACGTCGTAGGTTTGCAAAAAAGCGTTGATTATATATAAAATTTTTTATCAACCGTATCAATTAATTGGGTTTGGAATCCTCTACAAATTACTATTTCGTGGAAACGATTATTACAGGAGATAAGATAGGGTACTTGAAACCTCATTGAAAATTATTGTAAAATCATCCTCCGCTGACTAAAAAGTTAGAAATGTTGAAATTTGTATTTATTAAAACTTAATTTGCAGTAAAATTGATTATTCTAATTCTATTAATATTTTATAAACGCGAGTCATCCTATTTCAATTATATATTGCAAACAATGATGCAACAAGATGACATTTCATTTAGCACAATTAGTAACAGTACATACAAAAATGTTAATAAATAATTGAGATAATTAAAAACAAATCAAACGAAGCCTATTATAGATTATCAATTATGTTTTGTAAAAATTATTATCATCGATATAAAAGACCTATTTTTTTAAAAAGAATTCTCTTGTAAAATAAACCTCGTCTTTTTAAAAATATATAATAGATTTTAATCAATAAATATAGTAAAGAGATTGAAAAACAATTAAGTAAATTTATAGGTTATGTTCATTTAGAAGTCTAATGTTTATGTTTCTATTGAACAAAATAATTCGTGTTTTGTTTCCTTTGTTTAAAAGTCTTAAAAATTATCAAATGTCGTGGAGATATTGACAGGTTGGATCTGTCAAACTTAATTTGACGTACGTGAGGAATATTTTGAAAATCATTTTGCGGATTTTACGTAATCGAGCGGATTTCAAATATCAGAGTGAATCGATGAATCTACACTCACTGCACAAATAAGCCACCACGGCTTTTCCGAAGATAAAAGGTTTACTTCTTGAACGTGGCAAGTCAAATAAATTTACATTTTTGTTTCGAAATATGAACCTCGGGATAAGTGTTAACGTAGCCATTATTGCGGCGCGAGACACGATCGCAAGGATCGCAAGATTCTGACGTCACTCTGTGAATTATAACATATATATACATATAATTAGTTATTTATATTTGCAGAAAAAATATTGCTAATTGCTTATCGAAATTGTTTTGCGGCTTTTTTCCGAACGTAAATTGCGGTTTCTGGAAATTCCAAATTTAAATTGAGAATTTTTAAAAGTACCAACAGTTGAAAGTGCTCAAAATTTAATATAAAATTGAACAATGAACACCAAATTCAAATTTTACATGAAAACTTTCATACCTAGTTCAACAGCAGGATTAAAAACCGGAAAATATGCCAAATTATCATTTTTTTCACATATAAGTGTATCTTCAGCATAAAATAATAAAATAAAATAAAGTACAAACTTCAGAAAGTTCTCTAATCAGATACAGCATTCTGTAACAGAAAAATGGACTTTATGAACTATGTTCGAAATAAAAGTATGCAACGTTACTAAAAATAATAAACAAATTTTCATATTTAATGCCCCAAAATGATTTATAGTATTAAAAAAAGCACTTGAAACAAGAATTTTTCAAAATCTTACGTTTTCAAATTCAAACATTGAGATTTAGATTGTTTAATATGTACAATATGAAATCAATTTTCAATTAGAATGCTCAAAAACTATTCATATTTATAAATATTTTCTTATACAGTTTTTGCGGGATAAAATACGCAAATAAATAATTAATCCTTCAAAAATTCAAACTTTAAAAAATAAGAAAGAAACTAATAATGCGATTCTGTCCTACCACGATGGGCTGTGGAGACTTTTTGACAGTCTTTTAACAATTTTTTAGGGAAATTCAATCCCGAAAAAGAGTTGACATATTTTAACGAACTATAAAAAAACAAATTTAAATAAGAAAAGGTTTCTTTATCTTTCTAAAAAAAATCTAAGATTATGAAACAAAAGACCGCTTAATTATGTCCAGGAAACCGCAAATCCGTAATACGCAAACAGAAATTATACTTATTCCACGTGTTCAGAATATACCACATAAATAGGCAATATATATATATATATATATATATATATATATATATATAAATTTCTACACAGAAGCATTTAGTATTGAGTGCATGCGCGACCAGTTAATTCGAAAACTCGTGTCATCCTGGTAAGACCGGGAATTAAAATTAAAAATGCGTTCAATATTAATCACTGGTTGCAATCGGGGAATCGGGTTGGGTCTTATAAAACACTTGTCACGAGGCACGAAATTCCAACCGGAGAATATCTTTGCCACTTGTCGAGATATTGGCAAGGCCACGGTAAGTTTTTATACTAATATAATGTACACTCCATTGATGGAACTATGGAAGCCGATTACCGAGTTTAATTTCAAGATTTTACGTAATCAAAAATCTAGAGCATTTTTCCGGCACCTCCAGCACTTACCAACAGGCGCCATTGTGTTTTTTTCGTTTACTAAAAATCCAGTAGATACGACAATTTCACTTGCTAATTTTTTAAAAATCGTGTGGGAAATAGAACATACACCCACAGCAGCAGATGACGAATATTCTTCACGCGTACGGGCGAAAATTAAACTAATGCGATTCGCGTTACGCGAAGACAAGTCACTATGTCACTAAGTCACTTCATATATTTACGCCATTTAAATCGATCGCAGTGCCATCTGCACATTCTAAATTATTGTTGCTAACCCCCTCCACTTGATCGAAATTTTCAAACTTATAATTATATGTAAATAAAAATGAAAATTAATTAGTAATTTTTATGTAAGTCAATAATTCTTTTGCTTTTTCACTCGTGTAGAGATTTTTATATGTATTGCAGTTTTTATAATATAAAAAATGCTTAGCGTGAGAATTGATCGGAGAGTAAATTTTGATAAAAAAAAATCAATTGTGTGGCACCTCTTAAATAATATTATTTTTTAAAAAATAATTTGTACAATATTTTTATGCTTCGTTAATGTGTAAGGTAGAATGACAAGCAGAATGTGGATTATTTTGGTTTCTGGAAAGTTATTCATATCACAAAAATATATCCAGATGGTTGGGATTTTTCTTGTGATATTGAATTTCAGTTTCATCATTTTTCGAAATCAAATTATAATTCTATTAATTTCAATAAAATTTAATGATTGTAACTTCCTAAATTAAAATTGATAATATTATTATGAAAAAGAAAATTTTTCAGTAAAATGTTTCTAAGGAATAACTGAAGCAAATAATTCATTAAAATAACCTTGGAAAGATCTTCCGTTTCAAAAATTACTTTTAGAAAGGAATTGCGTTAAGGTCATGTAATTATATTGTATAATGAATAAAATCACTTGTTTCAAATTAACTTGATATTCAATTCCAATTACATATTAAATTTTCTAATTCTAATTAATTTTAATAACTGTCAATTATTTGTCATAAATTATAAATTATGTATAAATTTTGTTTTCAGGAACTTAAGTCAATTGCAGATGCAAATCCGAACGTGCACATAATAGAAATAGGTATATTTAAAAGAATTTAAGTTATTAAAAAATTAAAGATTGCAAAAAATATGAAAATTTAAAAAAAAAATGGATACATATAAAGTCTTATAAACAAATAACCGCTTACCTTTAGCTTCTTTTCCGTTCTCAGAGCTCATCGTAACTTTTACTTCTTTTTTCTCGTCTTCACTCTCGGAAGAAAATTCTGATCTTTTAAGACACGATGAAAACAATCCCGTCATTCGTGACTTTCTAGTTTTATCTGCTTTCATGTTTTTCAATTTTTATGAAGTCATATGGTAGAAAAAAAAGAAGGGGTTTTGGTTTGAGTCACACTTCACTTTATTTGGTAAAAAATCACTATGTATAATTGTATAACATGCTGTAATCAATAATAAACAGATTATCAGTGAAACCAAATCAAAGAAAAAAAATTAAAATCTTGTCTAAAATGATTCAAGTCTTCATACAGTTCAATCTTGTTATAAAATGATTACCTCATGACTTCATTTATCCGCTATCAGGATTAGAACAAGTATTACACCTGAGTTAATTCACGTACGGATGTAATCACTGGGAACAATCGCAGTCTCACTATCAATAAGATTTCATTTTTGCACCGTGTGCAGTATACACATTATTGCTTTGAATCAAAACCACGTTTTTATTGATATTTTTATGATTCAAGGTAAAAACTAACATAGTAACAAGTCTATCGATTAAGTTTCCCACTCTAATGTATGACTAATGATGATTGCGTATAGCACATCTAATTTACAATGGCTTCTGATTTGTATAATTTATAATATTTATTTGTTTTAATAGACTTAACGGATACAAAAAATTACACAAAAATATTTGAGGCAGTCAACCAAAAAGTAGGAGATGCTGGTCTCAATGTCCTCATTAATAATGCAGGAATTTCATCAAAATTCACGAGAATCGGTTTGATCAAAGAGGAACAGTTGAAAGATACTTTTGCAATTAATACAATTGCACCAATTATGCTGACGCAGGTGATTTTAACAAATATTTTATACCATTTAGATAGAGATAAACTATTTCGAAAACGTTTTTTCAAATTAATTTAATAAATAATTAATTTTATTTGTAGGCACTTGCACCTCTCTTGAAAAAAGCTGCCACCAATCAAGCAGATAAGCCAATGAGCGTTTCACGTGCTGCAGTTATTAATATGTCATCCATCCTTGGAAGTATAGCAAATAATGATTCTGGTGGTTTCTATCCCTACCGATGCAGTAAGGTTTGTTGGATTTTATCTATAAAATATTAAAAATTCTATTTAGATTATCTAGAAACTAATAACGTGAAAAATATACCTTTCAGAGTGCATTAAATGCTGCAACAAAGTCAATGAGCATCGATTTCAAAGCAGATGGAATTCTTGCAGTCTGTATACACCCAGGTTGGGTGAAAACTGATATGGGAGGATCGAAAGCTCCTTTGGAAATTGATACTAGTGTGGATGGAATTTTGACCACATTACAGAACCTTACAGCTGAAAAAAGTGGTTCTTACTTACAATATGATGGGTCTCCTTTGCCCTGGTAAAATAATTTTGGTATTTTATAGGATTATAGAGTAAGGATTGAAACAAGTACTTTACGAGACCACTTATTGTTAAATAGTATGGACTTTTTGATGAAGTTTTTTTTATATTTTGAATGGATTTTTATAAAAAAATTTGTACTTTTTTTCATAATGGATAGTATTTTGATTATTTCATAATTCATTTGTTAAAATCTACGTTGAGTTTTGCCTTTGTCATTTATAGACCTTGAAATTTAATCTAGAGTAAGTTCAATTACTGCTCGAGTTTATCCTGTATATCTGTGTATATCATAGAGTAAAATGAAAGTAGAACTCGAGAAGGCTCTTTTTCATGGTTAACCTTGACATCCTCTCACTTATTTGAACAACGAAATTCGACATTCTTCTACCTATTTGATTCATACGAAAAATTAAATGATCCTGTTTTATAAAAACAAAACATATTTATTTTAACTAACTAGTTACATTAAAATCAATTAGGATACTATAAAATAGTACAAAGCTGTTCCGTAGATTTTAGTTCTCTTGTTTTCATCTCTTTGTTTTTGATGGCTAAATAAGAATTGGCATCCCTATCTTGCAACCACTGTGGTAAAGGTTTGCTCCAATCTTCGGGCGGTTTATCCCTTTTTTTCCAAATGTTATTTGCATAGTGAGCCTTAAATCTCTCCAACCTACGATGAGTTTCACTTGCTACTAATGCATCCTGTAATAGAGTTGGAAAGAATAGAATGCAGAGGGGATTTTCGTTAAAAAACAATAATTCTATTTGAAAAAAAAGCTTACGTAGGCTTCCTTGTCGTTTGTCGAGTCCCACTTTTCACAATTTATATAATCTGTCTTCCATTGTGAGCAATCTATATAATCTCCGAAAATAAAATATTGATTGAAGCGAGCTTTTATGCTAGTACAATCATTGTATTCTTCATTGTAAATATGACAAGGACGAATCTAAATAACGATATAAAAATTTTATATTACTTTATTACATTACAAAAAATCGCTCAAGTATAAATTAATTTAACATAACAAAGAATAAAATTTTATAATAAAATTAAAAATAAAAAACCCATTGACAACTTCCAATCATTAAAAAGAACGAAAGAATTTTGTTATCATCATAAATTATCAGTGTTTTTAATTAAAAACTTATTGTACAAATCACATTTTCGAAATTCGAACGAAATTTAAAAAATTTAAATAGGTAATAAATATTAATAATGTAAATAACTGATATGATAAAATGATATAAATACAAAATTTAAGAAAAACTATAGATTTCTAATCAAAAAGCTTAAAGAGATAAAAACATTCATATTTCATCATAAAAATTTTAAAATAAAAAACATACCATCCATTCATCAATTTTCTTCTCCTCAATTTTTTCATTATCTTCACTCTTCTGTTCTTTTTCACTATTATCATCATTTTTACTCATTTTCTCTTATAAATTTTCAATAAATTTTGAGGTTACATCACGTTTTTGTGAACAATGTGAACAAAAACAATAATTTTACTGATTGGCTCTGGAAAAGACGCTTTCCCCTCCACATTCGAAAATCGACGAATCATATTTCAGGATCAAAAGAATGCCACGTTTCCGATTGGCAGAATAAAATCAAATATTCTCATCAAATTTCCGCGAGAGCAAACAAGCCAGAGAAATCGAATCAAGCGCGCTGTGCGCTGTCATTTTCCTAACCTAATCACTTTCGAATTTTACAATTATTTAACAATTAGATCTAAAACCTTTTCGGGTGTGTTAAATTTTTCAGGAAAACAAAACGATGATGTCACGATCAGTACGTGCGGAAACCCGAAGTCGGGCCAAAGATGATATTAAACGAGTTATGCAAGTTGTGGACAAAGTCAGACATTGGTAATAACACTAGTTTTTCCAAGTTTTCTCGTTTTGTGGCGTATAGAGTGTAATTTGACGTTAATTGTGATTGTGATTTGAATTTTCCAGGGAAAAGAAGTGGGTCACGATAGGAGAAACAACTATGAAAATTTATAAGTGGGTTCCGATATCGACGCTTGAACAAGTAAGTTGCCACGTTTTACCAATTTTTAGAATTTTCGGAGGATTTTTCACTTTTCATATTTTTCTCATAATCGTAGAAAATCTTTAGTTTCAGTTTAAATCTTATCAGGAATTTATAAATGTTTACGTCACAGTTTTTCTTTTATTTTACAATTGTTAATTTTACGTTTTGTTAACATTTGCTCCAAAGATACCGAATGTTGAAAAAGATTTAAAACTTAAAACTTTTTTCCCTTTTATTTAGTTTTTTTTTATTATTGTAAGTTTAAATTGTATACTGATTAAGCAGTTACTTTTATCTATACTTTTATCTATACTTAATTCCAAAACAAATACTGATTTTATTTGTAGTTTTGAGAAGTGTATCTTTTTACTATTTGTTTCTGAAACTTTAAAAATCTTTTACATATTTATCTTCTGTCACGTAATTAAATATGTAACTTTTTCCAATTTAGTGTATTGTTATTATTTACTTTTGAAATGAATACACAAAGTCTGAAAACACACTTTAGAGCAGGTAATTTAAACTTTCTAAAATTTTTAACATGATATGGTATGATCCGTATTTCATTTTAAAAATCTTTTTTAACCGAAAATTCTTCAAAATTGTTTAATAATTTTAACATAAGATTGTTAAAAATACATTAAATATTTTTTCTTTAAATAGGATAGGTTCAGAAGTTCAAGGGCTTTTGTTTTGGATAACAATGAAAATTCAAATGTGAAAGTATGTATTCTATTTAAGAACGTTTTAGAAATTAAGAAAAATTTTAATCTGGAAAGCCACCAGGTTTGAAAAAACACTTTACTTTACATTTGAATTTAAAAATGGGATCACAAATTGGATTTAAAACAATTTTTAGAAGCTTACACTTTTCAGAGCATAAGTTTTTATTTTATTTCCAGAGAAATCGTAATTATTATTCGTTTCTGAAAGTACTGTAAATTAGAAAAATTTTTAATATTAAATTTTGGACTTATTAAATTGTGAAAGTGATACTAAATAACAAATTAAGAAAATAGAAAATTAGAAAATTTCAACATTGTGTAGTGTTAATAAATATCTTATTTTTAAGTTTTACTTTAGAATCACACTTTCGGTATCTAACTTGTATAAATTATTTTCCAATGCAGAAGAAAAAGGGCAAAATAGTTGCTGATAAGGAGAACGGTTTACCCAGGAAGGGAGGAATAGACTCTTCAAATTCAAACTTCGGTCTCACAGAAGATTCGAATACATGTAAATAATTTATTATCAATTATTTGTGACATAAAATCCAAAACTATATCTTTTTCAACTCATCTTACCCTATTTTACAGGCTTTTCAACAGTCAGTGATTCCCAAGGGATGACAGACTTTTCTGCACATTTAGGATTTTCCGAAGATTCTAATTCACAAAACAGCGAACCTGCGCCAAAAAGGTTGAAGACTGACTAGACTGATAGAATCTACGTTTATTAATTTAGATATGTCCCTAATTTTAATCAACTTACACACGTTTAAGTGTGCAAAATTTACGAAAATCACGGGTATAAAAGAAATAATACAGGGAAATATTACTTTCTGGTGGATACATATAATCGATTTTATAAAAAATTTATATATTCAGATATTATTGGTTAAATTTTAATCATACCGTCGAGGAAAAATAGTTCTTTACAGAGTATGTATCACGATTGTTAATGCATGAATCAATTATCTCTTTCACATTGTTTGTTCATCGTCTATGTTTGATTCTCTCAGCTTTAAAATTTTAATTAGAAAATATGAACTGTGGACTATGAAAATTTAAAATATGCCGAACATTATTTAGATCTAATAAAATATTTCCTCTTTTTTGACTAAACTTTAATTTGAGCCATAATTGGGAGCATGATTTAGAAAAAAATATAATTGTACATATTTATTACAAGGATAAGTTTTGTTTAATTTTAATTTTAAGGTCGTGTGGGTGGATTTGAGTGTGTGACATGTGAATATGCATTTCTTGTACGCATTTTAATATATTACAGTTGAGCAAGTCTTTCTTTTTAATTAAATTGAAAATAAAATACATTTAAATAAAATTATATTAATCATTTGAACTGTCCTAATATCTATGTAATTTAAATTTTCTTTGGGCTTTATTCTACGTATTTAAAAACGGTTAATTCAAATATTAGAATTAAGTATTGATATTAATAACGTTTCCGGTTTCTTGGAAGAAGGGCTAAAATGCCGCTAAAACTGTTACAATTCAAAAACAGAAAACGTAACCCATATCAGAGTTAAACCGACTAGTGATTTGTTAAAATTTCCTAACTTCCGCTTGTATTTATGAACAATAATTAATCAACTTTCACCGATTTTCTCCGGTAAATGTAAATTCGAATGAGATAAACATCGGGTGCGGCCATTTTCTCGTCATGCGCAGTGAAGCGTTCTCCAAACTTAAAATTCATTTTCATTTCCGTTCTCTGTTCCCCGCCTCACTTCATTCCATTCCATGTCGAATCTTGTTGGAAAAGGCGCGAGTTCCTCTCATCAAAAAAGGAAAAAAGCTCTCGTGTTGTTGTTTTGACTGAAGATTTTCGCTCTTATGAGTTGAAAACATGCGAATGTGTTTATACGAACTCAATTGAAATTCGCGTATAGTGTTGTTCTTATATATGAGTGACGTAACCTAAAAAAAAACAATTTATCACAAGAGCTTTCTATCTGTATAGGCTTCTAGAGTTTGGTGATTGCGACGTAGGTGTGAGCTAAGAAAAAAAGAGGAGGCGTCTGTTTTTTTGGGATGGACTTACTGTCGGCGTAAAACCGTTACAAAGTATCAATAATAATATTAATAAATTACCAAGGTTGAAGATTTAGAGGTGTGCTACCGCCTTTTGTGTCTTTGTGACCACAAGTGCCAAGTTTTATTGTTGGATTTTGATATATTGACAATCGGGCTTCGCCGCATTTTCGGTGTTTATTACGAGACTGTGAAAAGAGTATCTAAAAATGTCTTTGGATCAGGATAACGGAGATTACCTTGGATCGTATGGCCGATTTTTTCAGGAGTTCATTGCAAATTTGAATCCAGATGATCAACTTCCAGTTAAAATTAACGGATACGATGCCACCGAAGGCGAAATCGTTGGTGAGATCATCCATATGACTCTACAGTACCTCAATCAAAAGTAAGTGACACTTTGACCTATTCAATTTATTTATTATTTGATTCGATCTGATGAAAGATTTACTTTTGACAGTTGTGAGATTTGGTATGAGGTGGGTATGAGTTAAAGTCGTATGTAAACAAACCTTGATTTCTATCAACGTGATTTTAGCAAACGAGTACTGATATCGAGATTTAAATAGGTTTATATGTATTATTAACTTCTGGACAGTTTTCGTTTTCAATTTGAATAATTTTATTTCTAAATTCCAAACATCGTTTCAAAAATGACAAAAGTTATTTTATAATGCAAGTTATAAAATATTTACAAATTATTGTGCCGGTACTTATTACTTTACTTATATTATAATGTTCGACGACTTTATGGAAACATTCTCACATTCTCATGAAGATTTGCCTTGCAACCGTACCAGTTGGCTTGTGTTTCTGAGTCTGGAATGAAGAAAAGAGCAGAATAAGCATTTTAGTAATCACAAAAATAACGTTAAATTTATTAAGACTGGATTTATTATGAAAATTTCAGAACGGAAAATAAATTCTAAAGGAAAAATAAAAAAAATGTACTATTATAAGCTTACCAATATTAGTCGGTTGAGCATGAATTGAAATTCATTAATAACTAATCCATAGTTTCCATCAGATTTAAAAATGAGGGTGTTATGTTTAATTTTCGCCAAATTCTATAAAAAATATTTTTATACCAAATTATTAATATGTTAGATTCTTAAAAAATAATTTTAAACCAAAATTGAATTAATTTAAAAAATATACGCACTGTTGAAGAAACCATAGTAGGCCACATTTGATTAAATTCTTCCCCTATTTTAAAAGTAAATTCTGTAGCAAACACTTCAGAATGAATTTTGAAAGTCCATTGAATATGATCATACTTTATTTCGAGAGTAGGCTTCGTAGAAAGCAACACAGTTTTTGGCATGAATGGAACGCCTGTTTTTAAAATTAAAGAAGATATTTTTTATTCTTAAAGAAGTGACTTTTATCTAAAAGAATGTATGATCAAATTAAACGAGAAAATAAAATTATGAGTCACATACCAACTACTTCGTAGAATTTTTTGAGATTTTCATTTTCCAAGTATTCATATTTTCCAACTTTTTCTACCAAGATAATTTTTTCTACCTCAAAACTGCAATCTTCCGCGTACATATTAAGATTATTTACACGATAAATAATTGTAGGTTGAGTTTTACAATTTCACAATTTTACAATTTCAAAGTTACAAGAGACGGCGGTCTACTCTGTAAAAGCTTCGGACTGTAACAGATCGGTGATGATTTCAAGGCTGGGAGCTAACCGTAAGCGTAATCTTTGTCAGAGATGACCTCTGTAGTCTATAGTGCGAATGACTTTTAAATCCTACTATTGATCGTATCTTATCTATTAGATCAAGATTTTACGTAAAAATTCTTTTCTGAAAGTATAAATAGAAAAATAAATGAAAAACTTGTAGCAAAATTATGAAAATTATATAAAGTAATAAGGTTTTATTTTTCTGCAAATCTGATTATTAACATTTTTTCTTTTTTTCAGATTCTGTCCTCCCAGTTTGCAAACTCACATGGTACGATTAGTGATAGAAGAAATAAAGGCAATGTGTCGAAAGCAACCAGAAGATTGCGGCCTAAAACCTCATGAAAATAGTAAGATTTTAAATACTTTACTCAATTAAAAAAAAAAAAAACAAAATTTATAAATAATTAAACTGAATCACTAATTTACTGATTAATTTCTGTTTTAGCGTACGGCCCTTTGAAACTGATGCAAGCAGTAACAAACAAAGTGAACGAAATTTGCTCTCGATATTTAGATAATAGTCGCCTGGCCTTATTGCCACCACCGCCTTCTACTCCGCTGCCTTTGGTTACAACTTATGCCATTAAAAACATAAGAAGAAAAATGGAAGATCGTTCCGTTGTCTTACACGACTTAAACACAATGTTCAGTATTAAGGTGTGTACAAGAAAAAGAAATTGTAAATACTGTAAAAGAAATTGAATGATGTAATACAATGAAATTAATTATTTTTGTTACCAAATGTGGATCTAATTGGTCAATATTTTATGATAATTTTCAGGATGATTCCCTTGTAAATTATTATGCAGTATTCGATGGTCATGGAGGACACGATGCAGCAGTTTATTCTGCTGCTCATCTTCATCAGTATTTAGTGGAAAGCATTCATTATCCTACGAATCCAGTTCTTGCCTTACGAGATGCTTTCCAAACGACTGACGCTCGCTTCATTCAAAAAGTAAGATACAATAGTAATTTAAAATATTAAAAATCAATTTAAATAGACTTTATATTCACTTCAAATAGTATTTACCACCTGAATTTATTTCTCTTTTCAGGAAATGAATAGCGGAAGTACCGCCGTTGTTGCTTTATTAGTGAACAAAACATTGTACATAGCTTGGGCTGGAGATTCACAAGCCGCTTTAGTGAAAAATGGTAGAGTTATGCAACTTGTCAATCCACACAAACCAGAGAGAGAAGTGAGTATTTATTTATTTTAATTAATTTACATATTCTAGGAAAGATATTTCTCTTAAGGCTTGAATTTTTGCAACTTTTGTTTCTTTCTCTAAAATCACAATTTCTTGCGAAGTTGATGATCATACAAAGCCACATGTTCATATCCATTGCTGCGAACTGTTTCTCGTTTAGTTGCAATACCATGAAAAGAAACGAAAGGATCAATATTAATAATATGTCTATCTCGTAAATTTTTGAACAAAAGCCCTCGTCTTGAATCTATCATCGGTTGATAATTGGGGCTTTCGTTGAGGATCATTTTTCCAATTTTCCAATGATAATATCCAAGATCGGTCTTTTGAACTCGTAACTTCTTCTTCCCGTGGAAAAAAGGAAGCCAGTCTTCAGTTTCTAAACGATGAGCATAGTCGATATATCCAGAAATTTCAGATTGTGATTTAACGTTGTATTGGATAAATATTATCGTTGAAATTACTCCTAAACGATTTCCTCTTTCCCGGAGGGCTAATTTCATTTGGAGAGAATCAGTGGGAGTAACTAATTCAGAACATAGTATATAAGGTTTGTAGACTGGATAGACCAAATTTCGAGCAGCCTCGAGGCGTTTATAGAAGGAAGATTTGCTCAGGGTTTCTCCTGTGCATCGATAACCTAATTCTGCAATTTGACGCGCTATTTTTGTGCTTCTTAAGTATGAGAGGTCAACCGGGGTTACTAAAGAGTCCAAGTATTCTTCATAAGTTTCGAATTTTAGAAGATCACAGTCGTTGTAAATTTGTGTTCCTATTAGAGACATGGTTGATATTATTAGACCCAATTTTACGCTAAAGCACTCTTAAAATCTGGAATTTAGTAGTTGTCAAGTAGAAAAATAATTGAAGAACGAGGGTGAAGTTGTGAAAGCGAAGAAAGAATTTGAAAGTTTTTTTTTTTGTATTTTTTAATACTGCAGTTTAAATTTCACGTCGGAATTGATTTTTTTTTCTTTGTAGGATGAGAAAGAGAGAGTGGAAAATATGGGAGGAAATGTGATACATTTTGGAATCTGGCGAGTTAATGGCCACCTGAGTGTCTCGAGATCGATAGGTAAGTTAATATTCAAGTATGACAATTTTTTTATTGGTATTTAGTAATATTAATATTTTTTAATATTAATTATTTTCAAGAAAATTTTGTTAATTAAAATAAACGAGTAATTTAAACTCGGCTTTTGTAAAGAAATTAGTAGATAGATGCTGAAAATTCGTGAAACAAAAGGTATTAGGCAATTCAAAACCAGACTTAACAAGAGAACTCACGCCATTGAACCGTGTGACATCGTTTTCTGACCATTAAACCGGATTAAGTATATGCTCTTTCTTCCTTTTGATAAATTGGGTAATTCGTTTCAGTGCATGTTTTACAGTTGGCTTATTATTAATTAGTTAATATTGAAAACGAAATTTTTAAATACTTGAATTTTCAACTATTAAAACTTCGAATTTTAAAAATCTAGATTTTTGAAAATTTTTTAATTTTTGAACATTTGTTATTAAACCTGTTATATTTTTGACGTGAACAGTGAACACACTTGAGTTTTCTTTAAAGTTTTACTGAAGTCACTCCTTCTTTTACTAATTGTCCAATTTCGATCACTAATTACTTGTTTGATTGCAAAACGCAAAAAAAAAAGTATAGAACTCACAATTCACATTCTCTTCGGCTAGCAAAGACCTCAATTTCTCAACAGATGGCAACACTCCCATCAATTTAGTAAATTTTCAATAATTGGAAAAAGATTCTGGAGAATTGGAATTAAAAATTGAGAAAATACAAATTTTGGTACATTTTTCAAAAAATTGACCGTCTCATCTGAACAAAAATTAATATATTTGTTAATTATTTCGAGAATCGTTTGTCTAATTGCAAAAATAAGGTGACTGGAATCCCAGAAAGAACGGATTGCATTATTTTATTTCTTAATATGTGGTTTTTTAAAATCAAGGATTCGTTTTTTGCATGAGAAAAACATTGCTTCACATTAAAATGCTTCTGATCACTGAAAATTGCTACCACAATAGTAGTTGTCTTATTTTTTATGGTGCGTTATTCAACGATAACGTCTCCCTTCTCTGCGGTTTTGCGGTTACGACATTTTAACACTTCTTAAGACAATATCTCTTTATTATTCTACGTTTTAGTGATTCCTCTTGTAGAAATTACAACTTTATAGCGTCGATAAAATAAGTTACAGTTTTGCAAACTTATTTTAAATTTTCAATTCAGAATTGAATCTCTAGGGACTTCCAAATCAACTTTCTTTTTATCCTTTTAAGGAACTCGGGATGATTTATTGATTCTACATGCTGGATCTAAATCTTGTTTTCTTCGGTCATTTGATCAGGCAAATTTATTGAAGGTCAATATATGTATTTCTGAAAATAAAACGAAAAACTTTAGCACGTTACTACAAGTGTGTTGCAGGTTGCAGGTATTTATTATTAGAAAGGGGGAACAATTTGTGAGTCAGCTAACCCTCGGACAATGATTTTGTTTGAAACGATCGTACGAGGAAGTGACGACCAAGTAGGGTAGCCATTGGACCAGACACGATCGTCCAGTGCCATTTAGGGTCGCGTGAAAATTCTGGACGCGTGTCGAGTATCCTGTTGGCTTCAATTGCGCTGGCTGACACAATATTACGTGTAACTATCCTGCAATCAATTTTGATTAGATTATTTAATTCCACTACTCGTCCATCCCAAAATCATAAACGAGGTCTTAAAATATAATTTCTTGTTAGTATTAAATAAACCTCAACCAACTTCAGACTCAAAGTAGTCTCCAAAATTGTTAAAACTATTAACATTTAACTTTAAAGAATTATAGTCAATAAGATTTTGCAAAATTTGAAATTTTCCTTCTTTGTGGAAAGATGAATATGAGAGAAGAAGAGAGGATAGAAATATGTAACTTAACGTAATAACCGGAAGCGCCCACGCTAGTTTGACGCCATTATGTAAATCAGCCTCACGTTCATTAATTAGGTGATTAAACATAATTATAACCGTCTTGAATACTGATTCCAGGTTACTTGCGTGTTTTTAGACTGTAAGATATCCTTCTTGTGTGTTACTTCTCCTTAAATTTAAAATCCTAATTTAAGTTAATTCTAATTTAAAAATAATCGTGATTTTAAAAAATCCTCATTTCCTTATATATTTGAATAATCTTGTACTGCAATGAGTTTCTCGGATCAAAATTTTATTTTTATTTCAGGTGATAGACAATATAAACCTTTCATCACAGGGGAACCGGAAGTCCGGACATTTCCGTTAGAAGGAACGGAAGATTTTCTGGTCGTGGCTTGCGATGGATTTTGGGATTGCGTCGATGAAACGAGAACGGCTTCCGTCCTGTACGATCTGATTGAACGCGATCCACGTAAGTAAATTAATTTTAAATTTAAATTTAAAAAAAATCTGGTTGAGAAGTTCATTTAGACTTTGTGAATTTCTTAATCTATAATCATAGAGTTTTATACGACTCATAAAATGGAAATCGAACTTTTAACTGATTTTAACGAGTAATATATCTACATCTGTACTTAAAAAGGAAATTATTGGTCGGATCGAATGTTGGGACTTGAAGTTTCAAGTTGAATATTTATAATGCGGGTCTTGCGATTCTCGAAAGAATCAAAGTTCCTTTCATTACTTTGAAATTGTGTCTAGGCGATACTTCTTACTGAAGTTACGCTCTGTTTCTTAACTTTACAGAGACGGGTTTAAAAGGAAATACCTGTGGTCAGTGGCGTGACTTTGAAATCTCATTCCCCCCCTTCTAACTCGCGAAAATTATTGTGTTTTTTTTATATTTGCAATGATAGTTTATAATCTTGGGGAGGAAAACCAATAGTCTATTGAGGAAATAACTTGGTCTTTTTTTAAGAGATTCTCTTGGAGAGAAGATAGAATTTAGAATACTATAGAAGTTTAAAATATTCCATAAACTTAAAATTTAAAGGCCTCCAAATTTAAGTCTTCCACAATTTTAAAATACTAATTAAATTTTCAACTTTTAAGTTTACAGACTAAAGCTCATCATTAAACATTTTGAAATCTGCCTCTCTATGTATTAATAAATCAGGATTATCGCTCTTGACTACAAACTTGTTGAAGTATGAACTGTTATAAATTTATTATACGAAGATGATCATCTTCCGGAAAGTTATATTCTCTTAGATGGCACTCAAACTTTTATTGAAGTCATAAAACTTCCGGAAAAGCAGACTTGCATTATAAAGTTTCTTGAAAAGATAATATTTCGCGGAATATAATTTCAAAGAAAACATAAAAATGTTTTCTTTCATATGTATATATAAAAGCGTACATCAGTGAATGTAACTGTAAAAAATAAACTGTGTTAGTCATAAATTACATAAATTATGCTAACGGAAGCGATTAGTTCATCTTCCAGTTAAAATGACCACAGTTACTAAATTACATGGCATAATAATTATTACTCGTTTTTATTGTACATACTTTATTTTAAATTATAACTGAGTCTACTCTTTTCGGGAGATATATGTGTTTTAAATCGATTTAAAAAAAGCCTGCGAAATTATGAAAAACTAATTAAAACCCGATAGGAAAATTGGGTTTTCCCTAAACGAGCTTTTGATTAGGTCCAGAATCGGGTAACGACGAATTTTTCCGTCCTTTCTCGCCTCTAATTTTAGAGGAGGCTTTTCATTTCCTGAAGTCTGATTACAGCCGAAACTCTGAACTTTTCCGAATCGAGAGAAGCTTGGCTCGTTCTCGAAAATCTCCAATTACGGTACAGAAACACGATTAAGGCAGAAATACACGACGAACGAATTAGCGTCCATTGTTTGGTGAATTCCTCGTTCTGCTTCGTCTAGGCCAAAGCCAGACATATTCATTATTGAATGTGGGAATGGCAAACATGAACAGAAAGAGAAAGAAAAAGTGGAAAAGAGAGGCGTGTCACCAATTGCTTCGTAAGCTCAGTAATTGAACACCAGAGTGAATTATACTCTGGCACGCGTCAACGCCTGTCTTTTCGTGATTCAAATGCTTTAACTTTTGTTTACAAAAGATAAATCGTATATATTACTCCCTTGTCGAAAACTGAAATAATGACTTTTAATAAATAGTCAATTTTCAGATTCTAATCCACCATCTAACTTTCATTGTTAGTTCTCAGAGAAGGTGTCCGATAATTGAAGTTCGAGAGAAGAGGCAAACTCTTTGCAACTCTGCCACTGAATTCACGACTCCACGAGAAGTCTTTCATGGTCATGGTGAATAGTCGAGGAAACCTATCAACACCATTCGCAATACTCATTCTTGCAGAGGGAACTGAACGGCTGATGCACCGAACATTAAACCCACTACACCGAATAGAACGGTGCACTGGAATAGTGGTGCATCGCACTTCTCGAGGGCATGCCTGACTGCCTACTCGCCCTCCTCTTCTTTCTTCCTGGGGCAAACGAGCCCAGACTATTCACTTGTTCGTCATCCGCTTGCCAAGTCGGCTCACAGAAACCATACTTCATTCTTCTATCAGCAAAACACTCATCAGGTCGATAGACTATCGAACAATACACAACATCATCCTTCGAATCATCGTGAAACCGATTGAAACCGTTCAGACCAGATTGAAATCGTTCAAACGTGATTAGAAACGTTCGAATCTGGTTGAATCCGATCAGGACTGATTAAACCCGTTTAAAATTGATTGAATCCGTTTGCGATAGTCACCTCGCTCGAGATTTACTTTCATTTTCTCCTCCTTCCTTTGACTCAAGCAACTATTGATGGGTATTAATAGTCACTCGTGCGATTCACATCTGCAAGGATATTTCACCATCGCAACCAAGTTCCAAGATAGCAGAACCAGTTCGATTCTAATTGAAAGAGCTTCTTAGTTCCTCGGTCGGTGCCTCCGCGTAGATTCATCTAGTGGTGATTCATGTACTATCTAGAGACTTTAGAGTGCCTCCTAGTGCCGATTATTGAAAAAAAAGAGGATATTGTGTGCTGAGAGTTATTGCTGCTGCTGATTTTCTTCATCTCTCCCTGGTGAGTGATTGCCTTCTTTGCTGATAGTCTTTTCTGCTGAGTGATTATTTTGCTTCCTTCTCTCTTTCGAGCTAACTGATGACTTTTGAGAGACAAGATGGGGATTTGTTTCGAAGTCTAATCGGGGTGGTTGGTTCAACCGGGGGCTCAAAAACTGAAATTGAAGATTATATGCCAGTCTTAAGGCCTTCAGGTTCATGATAAGGAGGTGGGATCTATTTTATTTGCTGCTTTTAAAATTTACTTTTGATCTATCTTTTATTTTTCGGAATTAAGGTTTGATTTAACTTTTATCTGACCGAGTTTAAACTTGGCATTTTAATTGTTTCCTGGAATTGAAGTTTTATGTAATTTTCCTTGTCAATTGTAATTTGACTGTTTTATTGGTTAAATTTAAATTTGTGGCATTCCAAATTTTGAAAAATTAAGTTTAAATCCTATAAAAAAAATATATACTTTTCTATAAAATTATGGAAAAAGTGTGGCGAGATGTAAAAACATTGTTTTAAAAGTAAGCTTATTGAGTAAAGGGTACGATCGCAGATTGAGCATTGTTCACTGTGTCTAGGGAATGTTATTTTGTCGTATAAAGACTTCCGCATGACGTCACTTCCGCTGTCTTGGATACGATGCTTACGGTTTATTATCCAGAAGCAAGAGTTTCCTCTGATGTAATCTCGCAGTAGCTCAAGTGTTCGCATCTCTTAACAAACTTTACAAAGTGAGTCTCTTAAGAATTTTTTCTCTTTTGTTTATTTACAATTTATCCACTTTTCAATCTCCATTCTCTATAAGGTTTTCTTAACGGGAAAGCAATACCAATGCCGATATCTTCACATCTTGATTCTTAAGTTTATGGCTCCTAAGAAATAAACCTGAAGAAATCTTGACTTTCTCAGCGTAAAAGATTTTTAAAATAACAATAAATTGTCTTGAATTAGAAATGTTTCATTTTAAGGCGTTTTTAAATTTGAAATTGTCTTATTTTGGACGATCTAATTTGCAAATGGTTATCTACTTTTAATTTAAAACTATTTAAGTTTGGATGTTTTTAGGAGTTTAAAGAAAATTCGATGGTTTGGAAAAAAATTCTTTTTTATTTTCAAGGTGTGTATTTTTCCAGTTTTCAAGTTCGACCAGTAGACCTAAAATTACCGCAATAGGACTGCTTTCTGGCTGGTAAAACCGCAAGCATCGCGTGATGAGAATAATGACATATAATTAATATGAGAAGCGAAGTAATGTACCCTCATATGCGAATCAGTCTCTAATTCTTTTTTTTTGCGATTTAATATTCTCATTTTTATTTTTTCGTGTCTTTTTTTTTATTTTTTTTTCTTATTACCATGGTAGTGACTTCGACGCTCTTCGGAGACGACAATGTTCTTGAGAATTTGTATTCTTTGGTTTTGTGGCGAGCATGCAATCATGCGCCCATGTAAACGTGACTCGTATTCACTCTTCGTGCAGGAACGTAATCAAACGTCCGGTAGTATTTTATTCCAAATACTTATTCGATTCACTGGTCAAGATTTGGTACATACAATAATTTTGAATCACTCGCGTGAAAAAATCTGATCAGATTCAAGGACTTTGACACACTTGCTGAATTTCGTTCTAATAAATCTTATTTTCCCATTTTTAAGAAAAAACAAAAAAAAATAAATAAATAAAACTTGCGGATTGTCTGAAATATTTAAATTTTGAAATATTTTAAGTGATTAAGTAATACTGCACTCAGAAAAAAGTTTGTTTGAATCAAACAAACATATCATTGATATAGGGTCAAAGAAAAAATATCTTTAAATTAAACAAAATTTGTTTGATTCAAAGAAATTTTATTTAATTCAAAAAAATTGATTTCATCATAATAAAAAATATTTCTTTAAATCAAACAAATTTTTTTTATTTCAAACAAAATTTGATTAATTTAAAAATATTTTTTCTTTGACCCTATATCAATGGTACGTTTGTTTGATTCAAACAAACTTTTTTCTGAGTGTAATTCTGCATAATTTCATATGAAACTAGATCAGAAAAATGTTGAGTGCAACCTTGCATAAGATTGATTTCGTGACTTTGAAGCTATTAAATTCCAATCATATTTTACAACATTGTAGGCTCGATTGAATGGAACTAATGAGCCTATTAAAGAGGGAAGCGGCTTATCACTAATCGCAAGAAATTACAGAAAATCAGTCGAGCATTTTGAAACAGTGTTGTTGTAGCTCGTTATAATATTATTTATGCACCTTGAGAGAAATCAGAAACCGAACTACCAATAATCAAAAAAAAAAGAAGGAAAAAATAAGTAATGCTCGATAGCCTGGAATGATTTCTGACGCGACTTTGGAACTTTTATTGTAGTGGTTCTTTTCTCGTCGTTTTGCTCTTTTGAAATGTCAGATTTTGCAAACTACTGTAGCTTCATTTATTTACAAAACTGACTCACTTACGTTTACATTTTGGGCGGGGCACTAAAACGCAAGGGTCAAGCGAGTATTTTTATTCGTACAGTCACCGTCTACGACTTGGGATTTTTTCAGTACAATATTATTATTATTTTTCTTTTTTTTAAAGAACACGCGGAAAAAAAGCAAAATTTATTTCCTGAAATTCAGAATTCAGAATGGAAAATTAGAATAATTATTTAAAATTATATATTATCTAATGGCTCGTATTTTTAAAAATACAATTCGAAAGTCCTGCAATTTAAACTTTGTGCCAAAATAACGTGAGTCGTAATATTTCAGTACCTATATGTACTAATAATTGTTAGATTGTAATCACTAATTAATTATCATATTTCTTCAGCACACTACAAAATAAATAATGCAATAATTGAAAATGTATAATTTAGTTGCGTAAAGATAATAATCTAAATTTTTTTGGCACTAATGGCAAAAGTGGGCGAAACGTAATTAGTTCATTTGAATAATTACCGTTTTCGTTAATTTCAAATGAAAGTAGTCGCGTTTCGTTCACGGTCGAGAAACATGTAATTCCCTCGACGTAACGTCGAAATATACGATACACGTGTCTTCACGTGCAGCATCGTGTAAAATAAAGAGTTCCTAAAAATATACGCAAAGGACGAGCAGGTTGAAAAAATAAAAAATATGCATTCAAGCGATTCCTTCAGGCGAGTGCAACGACAAAAAAAGAAAAAAAAGAAGAAAAAAACAACATTGCCCTCTTAAATTTCATGGTTGAGTTTCAGTCAGTCCTCCAGTTTTATTAATTTTTTTCTTGTGAAGGCGATGATTGCTTTGATGGGCTTAGAAAAATAAGATTTTGTCCTAAAATAATTAACTTTTAGAGTTCAGATCTTTCAAATCTGTTTTAGATTTAGAAAAAAAGTTGGGAATTTTCATGACGACGATGTGGGCAATAATTTATGATTCGCTGGATTTTATTTATTAGAAAATGTCTGTTTCTATCTTTGCCGTAAATTTCCCTCGGGCTCCAAATCCCGCACACAACTTTAATTCGCGGTTCCCTCAGTGCAGTCGTATTTAACGATCACACAAGGTTCTAAAGACAGTGAAATTTAGCGTAATGGTTTCTTTGGGTCGTAACTGTTCCTCTGGCACTTGCACTTATGGGCATTACTTATTTTCAAGATTGTCGAATGAAATTACGACCGAACAAGTCCACCCGAGAGTTGTATATTTTCAATTAACAAGACGTGATGTCTGACATTCGAATGTTGCAATTCAATCAACTCATGGTCGTTAACATTATACAATTAAGAAACCACTAAGTAAAAGAAACATTCTTTTTCAATTTACATTTAAAATTAAAATTTTCCAGATTATGTTCTAAGTGTGGCTTTCATTCAGATCTCTGAAAGTAAAGATTTTTTTTTATTAATTAATTGGTAGAATATGTTTGACCCTTTTTATTTTAATATCATTTATTTTGAGTTATTTTAATGATTTCCGTCGTCCTTGTTTACTTTTTTTTTGTGGGTCTTTAAGTTCTTGTTTTTATCAAATAAATCTTTCAACTGAAACTTTTTCATTAGGAGAAGTAAAGTTTCACTTCACTTGCGGGCGTAACCACGTGTAAGTGCGCCTACGCATGAAAGCGTCCACATATAAAAGCCACGCGATTGGAGGGTAACGTTGAAGAAGATCCATGTACACCATATTTTGCGGATATCCGCCGGATATTCGCGACTGACTAGAATACCCGTCCGAAAAAGGGCTTTTCCCTTGGATATTAAAAACCCGGCAATAAAAAAATCCGCTTTTAATCTTTCCCTTGAGATAGAAGCATTTTATTATTTTTTTACTAGAATCTGAATTCCATTTCATAAATCCGAATTTAAACGATACCGAATTCATAGATTTTAACAATTTTTCAGATTATTGTAAATATTCAATCGGGAGTTAAAAATAAGGAAGATTTAAAAATAAGTATAATCTAATGGAAGCTTTAATGTTGAAGGACCACCCTGAAGTTTCGACGAGGCTTTCAGAATTTAGATCATCAGTTAGGTCAGTACTTGCAGCAAGGCAGGAGAGAAGTGACTCAGGAACTCGAAACTTCTCTCAACCTTTTGGGCTACGACAATATGACCAAGAGGAATATTCGGCTCTGGGAACGAGAATGACAGAGTCGACACTCGACAGCTGCAGTTCTCTCGACTTATAACGAGAGAGAAAAGAGACAAGGCGGTTAGCAACAAGGCCGGGTGCACCGCGTTAAAATATCGCAATAAGGCATTAAACAAAGGAATCCGGGAGAGGAGCTGAACCAAGACCGCAGTTACTGAAGCGAGACCCGGCCATGGATTTCTTCTTCTGACTTCAAAAATGGCCGACAAAACTATCCTATAAAATCCAAGAATATTCCAGAAGAATCCTAGAATCAGAATTACAGACGCCTATTATTCCGGGGAAAAAGGATCCAATTGACACATATACGATGCTTTTTTATTCTATAATATTTTAAAAGGACTTGCCTCTATAAAGTTGCAACTCAAATTTCCCGCCTGAAATGATGTTAAGATCCTTATGCCACACTTAGAACATAACATTTAAATTTGTTGTTGATTACATTTGATTCGATTCGATTAAATCTTCCAGAGTCTTCTTTAATTTTTGAATAATTTAAAGAAGCTCCTTGTGAAACTAGGTCTCAATAATCAAACATTCAAAGAACAATATTTAAAATTCGATTTGGGTTATACTCGTTCGTTGACTCGCCGGCCTTTTAAACGCGCCAACGATCACGCCGAGGACGTCAGTTTAAATTTTAGTCTATGACGAAGGGAAATTCTTTTCTAATTTAAATTCCGTCATTTAGAGTTCCATCAAACCTGATAAACTTGAATGCTTACAATATTATTTTTTAGAAAGTGAATCTCAATGGGAAAAAAATTATTTCCAAGCGTTGAAAGGAGCAAAACATGAGGTCTAAAAAATTTAATTGACTTAAAATTTGATCGCATTTGGCCTGGCGAAAATAGCATGACAAGCTTTTTAACATTTTTTGCTCTCATGTGTTTTGGAACGCACGAATGATCGCGGTTGTTAGATGTAGATCGATAAGAAATTAGGCAGAGTCGAAACGAATCGCACGTAGTTTCTTGAAAGGGAAACTAAAAGAACAAAAATTTTCTGTATTAGAATTCTTCTGGGAAATGAGAATTGAATGGAATTTACTTTTTGAAGACTTATACTTTTTCAAGACTACTACTTTTTCTTATAAATTCTTTATGAGTTTAAAGCCCCCACTAAGCTTCAAGTTAAAAAAATTTACAAAGATAAATTTTTAATTTGAAATTTTAAGTGCTTGTCATTTAATTTTCATGTTAGGGAGAATTTATGTTAATTCTGAATGGGATCTCATTAGATCGTGTAAACATGTAGTACGTACTTGTGGACACTGAATTATCTCGTGGACATTCAGCACTCAATCATGGTGGACAATTGTATTATCACTTTTGAGATAAAGTCTGTTAACTTTTGCATTTTACTTGTCATGTTCAGAATATGTATATTAAACATAGTTAGAAGCCACGTGAGGTTCTTATTTCTGCATTATGGAAAATGCTATACAATTACGTCAATTACGACTTGCGAGGCGTCGATCTACCGTTTTCTCAACACGCACTTCCATTACCCTTCGTTAGTTTGATTAAAATAATACCTATTATTACATTATCTAGGCGAATAATTCCAAAATTTGCATCTCTAATTTCTATATTTATTTTGATTGTTTTCAAAAAACAAAGTAGGAAAAGAATTTTATAAATTAATATAATTCACATTACTCGAAGAAAAAATACTAAGCATTATTTCTCGAGTGATAAAAAGAAACGAACGCGGTTTGTTACAATTGCAATTCTACTTCCACCCTTTCTTTTTTTACAACTTTCTCTAATTTACTTGCTCCAAAGTATTTTTAAAGAATATCAAATAAAAATTTGAAGTCTCTCTGAGTGAAAAAAATTGAGAATGGAAAATGACTGCCATTTCTGGAATGACAGGATGACTTTAGTGCATTTTAGTACGCCCACCAAACATGGTGAATCATTCTAAGGATGTGTTCACGAGAGCATGTCTCTTCTTAATTTTACTCCACAGCATAATGTACATTTATCATTATAATTGCCTTTCATCCTCAATAACTTTTTGTTTCGCACGATTTTTATCTTGCACTGATTGTCTGATATTCCCTACATTCTAGAGAATCTACAATATGTTCTAATTTCTCGTAATCTCTTCAAATACGTTTTGCAGTTACATATCTCTTTTCATTTTCACTCTTTCATTTATATGGTAGAATACTTTCTCTTCTTTAACCCTATTTATTTCTATTCAAAATTTCAGTTATCCGATTTTATTTTATCATTTCAGTTATATTATACATTTCTGAAATGTAAAAATTGCTCGTTGATAAGCAACATGAATATTTCGCGAAAGGCAGATATTTATAATCGCGACGAAAATATGTACCTAGATAAGCAAAAAGTGAGAGATGGTCGAATGACAGTTCGTAATTCAGATTAAGTGTTTTCGTTTATTTTTGGCCATGGGTGTGTCCACGCGTTTATTACCACAGGGAGGAGCCCTAACGGCTATAAATTTATTTTAACCCCTCCACCCCTCATCATCACCCAGTCATACTTGGAATTTCACATTAACTTAGAATTGCTATGTGCCTGAAAGATGTTTCTCTGGATTATTGAAATTCCAAAATCTAAGGATAACTTCATTTCTCTCGGGATTTCGACTATTTTTTATTATTCTTATTTATCCAAGATTCTTTTTTTGTAAAATTAAGAAGAATTGAATACTAATTTATGCCTTAAATTTTGTCCAAGCGGACATACGGAATCGTTTAAGGCTTTTTTCTTCCAATGAATGTAGAAATGTATTATTGAGAGATGTATATAGAATTCGTTAGTTTTTTTTTCTCGGTCATGTATATACGGTTGTAAGTTTGAAACTAGGCCTTTTGCAAACGTGAGGAAGAAATCATCAGTGCTGCTCGTTATAGTACCGTAATAATAATTGTATCGTCTGTCGCGCATGGACTAAACCGAGAACTAAACGCCTTGTAGTTGTTTCCTTTTTTATTTCTCGCTACCGTTATGCCTTGCAAAGCAAACTTTACTCACACACTTCCCAACAAGCAGAAGTTATCCAAAACTGAGGGAAAATTATATCCAAATCCGTTTGCTAGTTCCCAGATAATTATGGCCATAATTTTTGTGGGTCTTGTCACTTTTTAATTATTTAATAAATCACAAAAAAATATTTGTAACAATTTTTAAGTATTTTTATTTACTGATAAATAGATTCGGCTTTCGGAAGATGATAAACTTTGATAAAACGCTACTATTTTATATAAAAATTGCGAAAACTTGGGTTGAAGAGGTTGGAGTATGTCTTGAAGATCCTAGAAGAATGTAGGGAATAGAGATATGAAATTCTCAATTTTAGGAAATTTTTTTCTTGTCTGAAGAGAACGAATAAAAAAAAATTTAGAAAACCAAGGTCTTTTGATAGTGAGGGAGGATTTGTTTGATATTTTTGTGAGGAATACTGGAGTTGGAGTTCGTAGACATATTTCCCCTTGGAAATGAAGTCATATCGTATAGTATGCCAGTCTCGGTTCTCGAGTGTCGAGACGAAGCTGGATTTGAAGCTCGCTGATGGTTTCCTCTTTGCCCCAAAATGAAATTCGTCTGGTAAATAGCGAGCGGAATGCAGCACGACTCATACAAGCACACAGTCAATGTGTCTACTAGTGCCTCATGTGAGAATAAGCTTGAATTTATACTATAATTAGAAGCCATACTGGAGTCAAATACCCACGTAAAAAGCAAAGAGCCTTAGTGGACACGACTTTCGTTTAACTTTCCTCAAGCTCTTTGACAGCCTCCGGTCTGCACTTCATGCCTCATGAAAACTCCAAGATTCCTATTATTTTATTTTTATTCCTCCATTTGGGACTTTTGTTTGCTTTTTCGATTGCTGTCGCCTCTTTGAGAAGAGTAAAAAGTAATGTTCTCTTTAATTAATCTCTTTCTTCAGAGGTGTTAATTTGAACTCGAGATGTCTTCTTCTTGGAATGAGTTCATGCTCTTAATTTCAATTGGCAATAAATGACTACTAATTCAATTAGTACTCTCCTTTTTCAAGTAAAATAGACTTATTTGGTGCGAGACATTTTCAATAAATGTGCGGCATTATTTTTAAAAAATTACTTGCGAAGAGTGAAGAGCATGACTCAGTATAACTGATGCGGAAATCGATAAGAATGATTTTCTCCTTTGTTTTCGAGAAAGAAAAAGAAAAAGGCAGTTAATCAGTGGTGCTATTTGACTTTAATGATTCCCAGCGGTATTGAACAATATCGAATGGTGATAAAGATTAACAAAAAAAAAAGATCGAATCTCGTTATTCGTCGCGTCGGAGCCTTCAATTGTAATTACACGACCTCGAGGCCTTAAATTAGTCAAACTCATGTATGTGTAGTGTAGACTATGTAGAATGTAGATACAAGCGTCCTGGTAACAACCTAGCTCGAGGACAATGAACGCAAAATGAAGTAACGTCGTCGCCTGTGAGACTGAGAAGCAAACGTTTATTTCTCGACTCGGCTTTTTGTAATTTCAGAGAAGCCTTGACTCGTAACGAAGGGACTGAAAACGTACATTATCATAAGCACTACTTTACTGACTTTAGTCTACTTCACTTCTAAAGAAAAGATTTCATTGAGGGTGTTCATCCTTCTGTAATGACTTGCGAACAGTTCCATGACGTTCCATAATGGAAGTTTTTATCCAAGTGCTACAATTCTGCTCTTCTCTTTCAGCCTTTTGACTCTCGGAAATTTCAACAATGAAAATAAAAATATCAGAGGAAATATTTGTGGTTTATGAGATACTTTTGGAAAATATGGAAAAAATTGAAATTGAAAAGTTATAATTACAAGCAGAACAAAGAGTTGGATCTAGTTGGCTCTGGGAAAAATATGAAATGAAAAAGTTCAGAAATCGTGAATTTAGAAGTTCATTTCATCACTCACGATTGTTTCAGGTGTTTTTAAGTGTTACATAAAGACCGCGAGATTCTGGGATTTCTGACCTTTTCCGACCTTTGAATATCAAACTGATCGCTCGATTCAGCTAGATGCTGTTTTAGTAACGGGATTGTTAACCCGTAAGGAGCAGAAAACGCTGAAATAACCAAGAAGTCTATCTGACAATAAGATAAATGTTAATCGAGGAGGAATTCAAACTACAAGCTCAGAGCTGTTGAGAACATTTCAGCAGGAGAAAGACTTGGTGTTAAACACGATCTTAATTCCTAACATCATTATCACAGATGAAAAATAATCTATAAATTTCCGATTGGAAATCGACTTATTTATTGGTCATTGTTCTCAGAAATATTTCGAATTTAATTACATACTTCGTGAAAAGACTAGAAAAATTCAATACAATGGAAGGAGTTCAGCTTGGTTTAATCGATCGCTGAAAAATAATTAATGTTCAGTAACATCTAATTAGAAAAAGATTGTAATGATTAATTAAGGAAAAATAGAGGTAATACAAGTGAATTCTGACTCAGGTTCGTGACCACAAAATTTTAACTCAAATACACTCTTTCGTCATCGGGCGCGACATCTGCTCCGTAGCAGGTGGTCGACGCTTATGTACACCATTCGATATATAGGTACACCGATCAGTTTTTTCATTGGTCGAGGGCTTCACGAACTTTACCCTTCTTCGCTTACCTCTGACCCTCTTTTTCGTATTACATTTCACTGCACTTTGAAGACATTCTCGTGTAGTTTCTACCCCCAGACTCTAAAAAAGAGAAAAAAAATTGCAGAGTAAAATAAAACCTGAAAAAGTAGAAATAGATAAGAAGAACAGCTTACTGAAAACTTGGAGACGTAAGAGTAGAGAAAGAATTTACTTAACATGTCAAAGACGCTTTTTCAGGGTAGCCACATATCAAGGAAGCCAGGGAAATGTCAGGGAATAATATATTATAGTTTATTTAAAAGATTTTAGAAGATTTTCGAGAATTTCGAGGGATTATAAAGAATTTCCAGACATTTGAGATTTTATGGGTTTTTAAAGAATCGTTAAAGCTTTCTATTAATTTAAGAGATTTTTACGAATTTTAATTGATTTTAAAGAAAAGAAAAAGTTTGCAGAGAACGAGAGAATTTTCTGTTTTCATCAAGGCGGGATTAATTTTGAATCTGTGTTCCCGGAAGTGGTACTGGCAATCATTGTCAGACACGAGAATATGAACAGCACTCCCCTGTTTCATCGTCTGGCTCTATGCGCCCGAAATAATTTAAAGTCTTAAAATGACAGTACCCAGCCTTATCACACTTGCACCGCCTTAATCGGTCGGAAGACATATGAAAACCCCTGAGGGTTCATTCACCCCTGAGGCTTTGACGAACCACCAAAATCGATTGTCCGGAGATCCTTCTCGGATGTCGTAAATATCAAATGACTTCTTGTTACTGACCATCGCAACCTCACCCATATTTACTGCTTTTTTTTCTTTTAAACATGCAGGAAATTGAAAAAATTTAAAGCTCTACGCTCTTTTGCATTATTTGTACATTATGAGTTTAAAACTCATTACTTGCAATGCCAAAGAATAACCTGGCCTTTATCAATGCTGCAAAGTCATTTTTAAAAAGAAATTTAGGCCAAGGCAGTCGTCAAGGCAACAATAAAAATATGCTGTGCATGAAATGTTGTATGAGACGCGAACTAATTGAACAATGAGCGATTGTCAATCTATTAAAGAAGTTAAAGACTTTCATTTATATTTTACATAATGTACTAACATTCGTTCTTTTAGAAACTTAAATCATTTTTGAAAAAACACATTTTCTTGTCATCACATCATCGCCCTGTTTATACATTCTCTCCGCTAAGTAAAAATTCCTTTTAGCTGACTAAAATCCAAAATAGAATGTGGAACGTAGAGACAAGAAACAAGGTCACTTTTATACTTTATCGCTGTTACCAAAAACACGAAACTTTTATACTAATTACTTTTGTAATGAAATTTATTCAAATGAAATTGCGCTCATAATTTTTCGTTTTTTTTTTTAAACAAAACAAACATTTCCATCGCCTAAATTAGATTACGTCCTTCTTTTAACACAAAAGGTGCAAACAATGCATAAACGAGTTATTGCACTTGTTTGGCTTTGCAAAGTGGTTCATATTTATCAGTAAAGTCTGCATTTATTATTTCCGAGAAACTTTCCTGTACGATTAATCGACCAATTTAGAGCGATCACACCAGGGCATTCTTTACCTCCTCCTTTCTCTCACATACTGAAATGTATGTACTATGTGCTTCCTTCGAGGAGAAATCTGATACGGGCTGGTTTTACGAGGTGCGAAATTTGCTTCGGTTGCTATTGTAAACTCCAAGCGTGTCTAGTTAGGCTGGCTTTTGAAAAAATGGTTTTTATAATAAAATAAAACAGTTAAAGATAAACCAAAAGTCACCAGAAGTATACAGAAAAACATATAAATTTATATAGACAAGTATATTAAGTAGACAACATAACACTTATACAATTAGTGATTCAGTCAAAAGAACTTTAAATTCAAAACTTGTTTCCACTCTAATCCAAAAGGATATATCATAACTTGAATATATTCATGGGCGGCTGACTTTGAACACGATAAGGATCTAATCGCCGGCAGAAATGGAAATGAAATAGTCGAAGGTTAACACGACTCTATTTTTTTATTGATCGTTTTAGAGCGTATCTGCTACTTCGCCCTAATTATTTTGCCAGCAACGAGTGAAAAATGCGAAAGCAAGTTAGTCAGATGCCACGCAAGTTCCGTTTGCTTGAAACGCCACCACTGAAGCGGATAGGACGTTCCGGTCGAAAGATACGAACGAATCGAACGTCTGGAGTCTAGACAATCGTTTCTCAAGACACGAAAGCACGTATGCAAATATTGTCATGAGTCATGCAAAGCTCTCATTAGAAAATCCCTTCAAATAATCATTTTCACCTACATCAGGTCAGTTTTTGTATGTCGGGTTTAAAAATCGTATTTGAGCTGAGATACAAAGTAATAAGAAGACCTTCCCGCCCATAAAAATAAAATTACTTCATTTTAATCCTGCCTCGCATCCAGAGGAGAAACCCAAGCAACATTTTAATAATTTCATCACTTGGTGCACACTGTATAATTACAGTAATAGCAAGGCGAATATAAACTTGCTAACGAGGATCGTTAACTGCACAAGAAAGCTTCAAAAACTGATATAATAGGACGGAAGAAAGAATTGAGAAAGCTGAAAAGAGAGGGCGAAAACCCTAAGAAGAAAATGAATAGATGCAGCCGATTGGCTTATTCGGGCTCGTGCATTGTGCGGGTAGGCATAATGCGTAATGAGAGTGCGGCCCCAGTTGCGTGGGTGCCTCATTCTTCTTTTTAGTCGCATGTTGTATTAAGCCTGCGCGAATCCGAGAGATAACGATCCCACCAAGGTGGTATCCCACTCTTCAAACTTTAATGGGTCTCGCTTCGTCGCTAACGTGTACCAGTGACTCACAGCATAATTGCAAAATTATAGATAAATGTGCAATTGTGCATGTGTACCCACATCGCTTTGTCCAATTTTCGTGTCCTTTTCGTTCCCTGTTTAACTTCCGTGTGATTAACTTGACATTTTTCTATATAACTTATATATTTTATCTTCCCTGGATATAATCGATTCATGTCAACGCCTACATTGAACTCTTAAGAACCCCCAGAGCATCATTATTTCTCTTTTTCCAAAGCTCGATTTACAATTCCAAAGAGAAAATCAGACAAACTCGAATCGATTAGTCGCTTGCTGTATAAAGAGACCTGTTTACTTTAATAAAGCAATTAGCGTCCGCCGCATTAGGTTAATTAGAATCAGTAACCAGATGCCATATTAGGTGCAGTTTGCAAGGCATGAGCGATCCGAGAGTTCAGTAAACTTACTTTAGCATCCATATGTTGACAAGGCAATCAATTCAAATTACATGTACCTAGTTGTCGAAGAAACGCGTCTGCGTGACTAGTCGCATCACCTTTTTGTCACTCTCTTCCTACATCAAGTTCCCTTTCACTCTCGTTCTCCTTCAGGTTGTGGATTCTTAGCTACATAGATCCATTTACCTACTCGTTTTACGCGCTAAGTGCATCGACGCCTGAAGTCTGAATTTAACTTCAAAGCCCTTGGCTACAGACACCTGGCATTATATTTCCTTATCGCGTGGAAAGAGGATTATTACCATAAATCTGTCTTCAATATCGTTACGATTTTCTTTTTTGATGGCTTTACGAGACGATATCAAACCGGAATTAAGATAATCAGCCACTTTTCGCCTACAGTGTATGGGAGGTTATCGTCGTGATGCTTTTTTTAGGATCAAGTTGATAAAAGGGAATTTAAAGTGAGATAAAAGAGGAGAGAATGAGGAAGGCATATTATATAGAGAATTTATGAATGGGAGACTTAATTTATTAAATATATAAACTGTAGTGTAGAAAAATAGTGTGGAATCTAAAGCAGCATCGATGCAATATAGCTTCTGTAATGAGGTGTAGGGATTTTACTTTTTTATTGAAAATTATAAGAAGCCTCTGCCAATTTGCATAAGAAATTATTTTACAGGACTCTTATAATATTAACTTAGAATATTTTTTCGTCTGAATCGATTAGATAAGAAATGATAAGATATTTTATTCTTTTGCTCGATTACTTATTTTTAAATTTATCCTGTCTCTCTAGAGATTTTCACGTAAAGGGTTGTCAGAAAGACAAATAGCAAAGGAAGATTGAAAATAAAAAAAAGGATTTGAAATTGCACGTTCTAGATTTGAGAACGATGAGAGGTATGGTGGATATTGGAAATTGAAGAAATAAAAGAAATCGCCCATGCTGAAGGGAATCGAAAACAATGGAGTATATAATATTTGTACAATGGAAAAGAACTGGCGAAGCAAGAGAAAATAATGAGAGAGCTAGTTTCTCAATCGAGATTGGATGCGAGATCTGAAGGAGTGAAAAAGAAGAAAATAAATCACGAGAAATTGCAAATAATCACATTTTCTAGGACTCTTGAGAACATTTGAAACTTGCTTGCAGATTTTAAATTTAAATGACAGCTTTTACAGGGTGGCCGTATGTCAGGGAAGTCAAGGAAGCCAGGGAAGCCAGGGAAATATCAGGAAAAAAAAATTTGTCAGGGAAATCAGGAAAATGCGAGTAGTTGTCAAAAATAAAAATTGACTTTTATACTATGTTATTTTTGTCGTATTACATAGCTTTAATAGTTTATTTAACAGATTTTAGAAGCTTTCCAAGGTTTTCGAAGGATTATAAGGAATTCCCAGGTATTCTTCAAGATTCTCTGGGTTTATAATTATTTCACGAGATTTTCAATAACTTTAAAGGATTTTAAAGTTTTTCGTGGAATGTTTATAAGGATTCTAATAGTATTTCATATTTTAAAAAGATTCTTAATATTTTTATCGAATTTCAAAAGATTTCTTTGAGTTTCAAAAGATTTAAAGTGATATTACCTATAAGAAATTTTTGAAAAATTCCAGTAGAATTATTATTAAAAATCTGTTCGCATTTTTAACTCTTTTCCATCAGGATAATTGAAAAATTGAATTTTCTGACCCCCTGTTTTAGAAGAACATAACTTAAGTTATTAAATAAATAATAATTATTTAGAAATAATTGAATCTAAAAATACCCGTGTTTAAATCATCTTGACCCCGAGTTCTTACTTTGCCAGTGGAATTACACATTTTCACGGTTCAGCATCAGGTTCCTAGTGATTCATTCGCGGGGAATGCGATGTGGCAATGGTCGCGGGTAAAGCATGTCGAGAGAGAAAGAGAAAGAGAAAAAGATGTGGGGGGAGATTTAAAGAGATAAAATTGCAGACTTTTAGAGAGGAGAAAAAGAGAGAGAGAAAAAGGGAGAGAGAGAGGGGAAAAAATGGGGAAAAACTGCTGTTTAAGAGAGAGGAGAGAGGAGGAGAGACTAACTAAGGTGCATAAGAAGATCGTAGCACCGTAATGTCTGCACGCTTCGCCAATTCACTTCTACCATTCTGCGATTTCCACCTCCTCCGGTATCTCCCGGATGTTACGTCACGATTGACCTGCTGCACCTCCCCAAGACTTACTCAGGAGCTCTGAGACAGCTGGAGCGCCCTGAATCATCTTCAATCGCTTCTTCGTGGTCTATTGGATAAATTGGATAAAAAGGACAAAAAGGATCTAGCGCGTGCGATATCCTTGACCGAGCACTTGCTCATTGCTCCTCACGGCTCAGATGCCTTTGAATTCTTCTTTTCTGCCGAAGACCTTAAGTTATGAGCCTTTTAAATTTTTCAAAAAGCGTTGAAGTTTATTTCCAACTACCTTACACACGAAAAGCAATATTTCACGTTGAGTACCTTCAACACTAGAAAATTTAGTAATATTGTAAGTCAGCTTGGATCTCTTCGATCGCTTTCAAATTGTCCATTTCCAAACGCATTCGATTAGAAATTGTGGAGTCATCTTCAATCGCTTATAACTAAATAAATTTATCTAGCGCGTGCGATATCCTTGACCGAGCACTTGCTGCTCAGCTGCCTTCAAATAAATTCTCCTCTGCTATAATTGAAGAGCTTTAGAATGATAAGTGGATTGGAAGCACATCACTCAACCAATGCACGAGTCGATACTTTGATTGATTCGTACAAGAGTCAAACCTCCCACATAAATTGGATGGGTTGAATGATGGGAAACGAAATTTAAAATTGGTTTTTTAGTTGGAATTCACAGATTCATCATACCTTCGATTTGCAAATTTTTAATTAAAAAACAAAAAGAAACGTTGATAAAACATTCACACGTTTTTAAATTTCATGGGAAATTTGTAATCCAAAAACCATAAAATTAAGTTATTCCACTTTTACGAAGCCCCTTTCCATAATTTCTTTTTCTCCAATTATCATTCCTCCGCCTCGATTTTACACTTTTTGCTCAAATTACCACGCGTCAATTTTTAAGAAAGCGAGCGAAGCAAAATCTAAGCCAGGACAGAAATGATTCATGGCAGTTTATACTCGTTCTAACGGTCTGACATGAAAATCTCATATAAGTGAACGTATATTCCCCATCAAGTTTAGTCTTGAGCCTTGAATACTTCATAATTCCACATTTTCTCTTGAAGATCGTAAGAAATGCTTTAAAAAACTGGAATCATCTTCAAATTAGCTTTACTGCTCATAAAGATCATGAAATGCTATTGATATTCTGATTCAAGATCAAGGTCCCTGAATTTCCCTCTCTACGTTCTCGCCCGCTCTATATATTCATCACTCTCGATCATGGGAATCGATTTCTTGTTGGTCCATCGACCCTTGGATCAAGATCCCTTTCTTCTATTTTTATTTTTTAAAGTAAGCCACGCGTGAGAAAATATGGCGTCTCATTCGATATCTAACTTTCCGCAGCAATTACGAGACGTTCATCCGATCTATCGATCAACTTCATCAGCCGGTTTATCAGCCATTATTAAAGCTGACTCGTCATAATCGCATTATACTCTGTTCTGTATATGATGTAAGCGATTATAGCAAATTCGATTCGGCATTAACTTGGCTTACGGGACTACACCGAACCGATCAGACTTATGCTGCATTTCCTCCTGGATAAGCAAATCCCCTCATCCATCTTCGGGCAGGATGGCACTTCAACGAGTCGAGTCTCCGGTCACGCGTTCCATGAACAAGTTGTCTGTGTCCTACGTACGCACGCTTTCCCGACAAAGCTTATACAAATGTTAATGGAGAGAAGACAAATGTACCTTTGTCGGGACAATGGCGCTAAGCCTGCTGCCATAACTTTGTTCTAGGAGTGGAGCATTAATGTGAGGACAAATTTCAATTTCCTGCATGATTCCTTTGAATATTTGTCAGGATTTGTAAGACTACTCTTTTTTTTTTATGCCAGCACAGAAGTGATAGGCTCAATTTATGGATGATGAATTTTATGATGAATTTTATGATCAGCTAGGGTGGCCACATGTCAGGGAAGCCACGGAATTTTATAAGATTTTAAATTTGCTCGTAGAATTATTTTGAGCAATTTGAAAAGAATTAGTAAAAATTTAAGGCTTTTCATGTGGTACTAACAAATTTGAAGGGATTTCATGGAATTTTAAGACGTTTCTAGAAACTTCAAAAAATTTCAAAAGATTTAAAGTGATGTACGAAATATTTAAAAAACTTCAATAGAATTATTACTGAAAATTTGTTCTCATTTTTAATACTTTTCTATCAGGGAAATTTGTCTGAAGGTCAAGGAAATATCAGATAAATGAAAAATGGAATCTTGTGGCCATGAATCTTATGACGAAAATTAAGAATAAGAATAAATTTTGAATAATTTGTGATAGAGAAGAGAGTTCCGCGAATCGATAAATAAGATCTGCCACATCCAGAATCAGATTTCCATTTTAAAGAGCCACCATCGCAATAATCCCTCGTCACCCATTGTGACTAAAAACTGTTCTGCAATTCAGACTCAAATCGACCTGAAAAAATACATTAACAAAAGCGCAGAGTGTACCACGCCTCGAAAACTTTATGCGCATACGCTCTTGAGAGATGAGCCTCGCTCTTTCGAAAGAAACTTTAATGGATCTTGGTGCTAAAAGAGAGGGATATGATGCCATAAAGATCGCGGAGTGCGAGATGAGAGAAAAGATTTTATCGATGAAACTTATAATCGCGTTTCAACATTCCTCCTCAGTCAAGTTCTGTTTCAACCCTCTCAGTCAAGTTGCTAAGTTCCAATTAAGATAATAGCAATAAAAGCACTTGCTCTTCGTTTTTAATTTTTTTTTCATTTGCCTAATTGATGCGCTTGTATGCGAGTGCAAAATATTCCCACTTGATGCTTTCTGATACCGGTTAGTCCGAAGGAAAAAGTTTTCTGCTCGACCCACACGCTGCCTATTTTAATCTAAAGGGGCAGGGCACAATGGTAGGAAATACATTTTACTGGTAGACATGAGTGACGTTTAATAGTACGAAGGTGCGCCACGTCAAAATACAGAAGAAATTGACGCACCGTTAACCATGGAGGTTATTGGAGAAATTTTTTAAATGAGTTGTAAGGTTCATTATATTCTCTAAATCTGAATCAGCGATAAATATACCGTTGATTTTAATATAAACGCTGATGAATTAGCGGAATTTCGCTAATAGAGGCTGTTTAGTGTCTTCTGTTATTTAATAACGTTTATTTTCTTGTTTCTTGAAATTCCTGTAGTTTTTCACGAATTTCTCAGTAGAAAAAGTTACTGAATTTCCGTTAAATTTTGTACTGAACACAGAAAAAACAAGGACTGAAAGTGTTTACAGTTTAAGTCAGTTTTTAGGCTGACTTAAACTTAAATTCAGCCTAAAAATTGACTTAAACTGTAAACACTTTCAGTTCTTGTTTTTTCTGTGAAGCCACTGATTGAAAATAAGAAAGTTGAGGATTGCAAAAAGTGGATTGGTTTCAGGAGAATAATTTTCTTTATTTGGAGTAATAATAAGTTATATAAAGACAGATTTTAAATCAAAAGAAATAATCTTAAGGGCACCATTTCCCCAACTTTACGTCCTCTATAATCCTATAATAAAATATGTTTTGATAAAAACTAGGCAATTTATCTCCGTCTGCATGAAACGGTGATAAATTCGTCTTGTTTTAGCAAAAAATATTTATTATAGCGGACGTAACGTTGGGGAAACACTTATGGTAAAGTATCACATGCCCTTAAGTAGAAAAAAAACTTATAGTCCGGCCTAGTGATAGAAAATTGTAGAATTAAGTATTTCTTCACTACGTCTGACCAAAAAAGACTAGTTCCACTGCCCAAAATTATTACTTTCTATACTGAGGAATTTTCTTTGAAACTTCGAGCGTATCTATGCATGTTTCTTTGCATTGTTTTTGTTTATTTAAAAATATTTTAGAATTCTAAATTTTAAGTTTTAAAATTTCAATTCATATTCACTCATTTCTCAGTAAATTTCTACTGATTAATATAGCCAAACGTAGAACTTGTCCATCCTCATTCAATTTTTACTATTTCCTCAGCGAATTTTCTGTCAGCTTTCTAAATAGAAATCATTAAGAATTTTCACTAATTACATTCAGTAATTCAATGAAACTAATTAAGAAACCAGTTTAGCTCACTCAAAAATTGGATCAGTGAGATTTGACTGATTCTCTCTTCTCTCTTCACTCAGTGTAAGTAAATCTACTGAGAATCAGGAAAAAATCGCTGAAATTTTCAGTAGTTCCACTGAAAAAGTTTCCGAAAATTTCATTACATTTTGCACTGAATCCTGACGATTCCCAGTTCAATTTCATTGATTCGAATTAATAGACTTGCACTATTTGAATTAAAATCTATGAATTTTTACTCATTCCGACGTAAATCAGTAAAAACGCTGAAAACTTGCTCATTTTCATCATTTTCCTCTTTCCTTTTTGTCTCATTTTCTGAATGTCTGTGGTACCACTTCAGTCAGCTTCTGTAGACAGCCGGCTTAGAATTCAGTGACCTCTGCTATCGATTGCTGGATCGGAAAGGTGCGAGCAAAGAGAAACCGTGCGGGGTGGGTGATAGTTCTTGTCGACGGGGGTGGGGTTGTTGTATTCTTCGGGGGTGGGGGGTCATATTATGTGTAGAGTTGGAGGGGGTAGAGAAGGGTCCGTCTTCTGTAAGAATCGTCAGACGAACGGGGGTGGTGTGACTCACGAACCGGTGCCAACGTTCGGTGTGGATTCCCCGCCAGTTCATCGCGAAACGCCACGCCCGAACATTCGTGGTGAACTTTTCACATCGTCTGGTCGACCGGTTTCCTCGTTGAAGTCAATTCAAGTCACCAGTCGTTGCGACAGTGCTGCACTCACTTTGCAACTTCCGACTTGCAGGCTTCTTAACTTCCGCTCCAACCGAAGAGATCAAATTCAAGTTGTGATATTAAAACGGTACGGTTTTCGATAATTACTGTGCCGATCTTCTTTCTCCGCTGACAGTGATGGTTTTTTATTGTTTTGTGCAAGAGGATTATTTTATGCATTTTGTTTCCTGTGGTTTGAGATTTTTTATGCTGGAAAATAGGTTGATTAGCGATTTAAGGCCTTTGTAGGGTTCGTACATTTTAACCTTTTTTTAAGTGATCGGACTTTATTTTAAACTATTTTAAATTTACGATTATTTTGGAAACAATTTTTATAAATATTTTTTAGGATTAGAGTAATATTAGTAAAAACTATAACGGTTTATTAATTTGACTTTCAAAATTTGATTTGGTAACAGTGTTATTAATTTAGTATGATTAATTTTCTTTGTTCTGATTATTCGATTTGAATTAGTTTTATCAAGACACAAAAGTGAGATTTTTTTCTAGAGATAAAAATAGTGGATGATTAAGACTTCTTGGGGGTTCGTGGGGTTGACATGAATCATTATTTTCTATATAACTACACCCCAAACTTTTATTGATTCTGTATTTATGAGTCAATCAACTTCTATTAAAAATACATAGTGAAACTATCAAACTGCAAAAGTAGCAATCGAGTGCTTGAATAATTTATTTCGGTAATCTACTGATACATTAATTGTAAATTCCTATCATAATTTTTAATTTCCTTTCCATATATGTAAGTACTTTCCCATCCTTATAATTGGAATTCAATTTGAATTTATTATACTCATCGATTACTTTCTTTTTTCAATAATTGATTCCAAAATGGTAAATGGCCTAGTTTTAGCAAGAAATATTTATTATTGCGAGCGTAAAATTGAGGAAACTAAATTGCTCTTTTGGAATCTCTTTCAATTTTAAAGATCTTTTTGACATCTCAATATTGCAAGCGTATTTATAAATTGAAGTTATGATATCAATTTAATACAATTCTAAATATTTTCACCTGATTTCTTATTCATTATATTCAAGCCTTATTGCGATGTGAATGACGTGGGAAAATTCCTTGTAATTTTTTTATTTCACTTGTTATATTATTATATAAGAGTTAGTCATCATGGAAAGAATTGGCTGGAATTTTATGGGGCTTAAAATAGAATTGAGGCCCTTTTAATTACGTATTCGCATGACGAGTACATTCGTCCACGTAGTTTCGATCTTGTCCAGCTTTCACACACTAACAACTTCTAGCGAGACTAGTAATCCAATATTTCCGTGTAATTTAAAGCGTCTTGTTTCTGACAAGTGAGCATGATACATGGATTATGTTGTAGGGGTATGGCACTCTTTTTATTGTTAATCGTACCGCCTGAGGAAAAGTGACGCCTTGTCTTAGATTTCCCTTTAGAGACTATTTCATGGCATTGACGAAAATTTTCACAATTTTAAATTGGTCCACTTATACGTTAAAATTGAAATGCCTTTCTAATTCTTATAACAATGGAGGCTTGCTCTAAACATTATTAACTTTCTATAAAAAACGAAATTAAACTTTCAGTATTTGTTTTATTTCTTCACTGTAACTCTCTTCTCGAGGCATTAAATTCCATGAAAGAATCCTTTCTTTCGATTATGTAATGAGCTTTCCTTGTAAAAAAGAGCAATTGAATCATTGTCAGTAATTAGGATTATTCACGCGATATATCTTGCTTTGATCGAATTGTGTTGACTCATCGTGTTGGCAAGTTTATGCAAAACCGGGGGTCGAAGGGCGTGTCACGTGTCCATAGAGGGAGACATTTGTATATAACTCAATGAACATTCACACACATATCATGCCTCCCTCCTTATGTGCTGAACGCACTTTAAACCCCTAAGTAGAAATTGATTTGTCCCAGGACGAAACCAAAAATATTCCGATTCAGAAACCTCAAATATCAAATATTTTATGCGCAACATTTCGATGTAAAAAGAGGAAGAGTTTTTAAAATAACGTTATGATATAACAAAGAGTTTCTAAATCTAGGAATGATATTTCCGATTAATACACTCTATTTTGTATTCTTTCTGCAGAAGTGGCAAACATATTATCTGCGTCTATGACTCTTTAGCCTCGATATTTGCTAGAATAATTATAGAAAGCTAGTCACCCTGAATGACTGGATCAACCATCGCGTCATTTTATTACTCTCGCATACCATTTTTTCCTTCGTGATTTATTTATATCGTAACTTAAATTATGTTGAATGATTATTCAATATTTTATGTTATTATAATTTGAATATTTCATGTTTAGCGAAATACATCTGCAAAATGTATTCGCCTCGAATGCAAATTTGACTGGAAGTCGTTTCTCTGATAAAGCATTGTTCCGAATATATTTCGTGCACCGGAATTCTCAATCAATCGCAAAATTTGCCGGTTGTTGGCGTGTGCGCGTTGAAGCGAACACGTGCCTCTTCGATTGACAAATGGAGTTGATACAATTAGATAAAGTGAATTCGTATATTGCGCCCTATTCAGCATTCACGCGCTATTTCTTAATATTTCCCCTCCTTCACGGGAGATTTATTCTGAATTTACGCAACTGAAAAATTCCATTCACAATGAAAAGATTTCAGAAATTAAATCACTCAAAATTACCTCACTACGGAAATCTTAATCATGAATTACGAGTTCCATTTCGGGTTCATTCATCCTTGCATAAATGAATGCATGAACACTATGCAAAGGCTATAAAATTACTAAACTGTCATGTAGCAGTCAATGTACTATTATGTAGGATGTAGAATGCAGTTAGTTATATGTGTATGCAAGCTCGTGTATTCTGAGCCTTAGATACAAGAGAAGAGTTGTGTTACATTACGTGTTACGTTACCAACGATAGATACAAACACGATGCTCATAATATTATCATCAGATTATATCCGCGGCATAGAGATAGAGTGTAGGCGACCCCAAGTGACCTTGGCAAATAGACAAGCATTTCATCTTCCACAGTTGAGATACGGTTGATTGACCCAGGGCTTGATGATGGGAAATTGCATAGTAACAACTTGTTAAACTTCGAAATAGGAATTTCATTAACGATTCCCTTCATTCGAAATTAAAATTCGACATCTTCCCATTAATATTTATATACCTCTAAACCTCATCTCATCGGCTTTATCCTCTGACAAAATAAAAGAGCTAATGCATCATTTTTTTGACACAATGCTGCACGCAAATCAGCCTCTCTCTGACAATCTTCGCACGCATTTCGTTTCGGTCCATTCTCGGCAGATAAATTTGCATACAGAGCTCGTACATAATTACTTAAAAATTGTTATGGGCGAGGTACTATACATGTATAAATATTTCATACAGAGATGTAACGTAAGTTCGTTGAATCTACAATGCATAGATAAGTGTGAATGGTGAAGTAATGATACCGAGCGTGACAACATTAACCAGACTGCTAAAGAACTCTCGAGTCTTATTGGACACGGGGTGACGTAACTTGCGAAATTATTAGCCTTCTCTGTTTGTCCACTCGGCAATTTGGTTTTCCGTCATCGCCAAAAATGGTCTGTTAATTTCAAGAGGATAATCACGTGGATAATCGTTACGAAAGCTGTGAATAGAGACGAGATTTCATAACGAGTTGTTGCCAAGTCACTCTTCGAAAATTAGGATCATTATTATTCTGAGAGAGGGATTTTCATTCCGATTTATGTATCTTTTTGATCCTCTGCCTGATCCTCTCTATTCTGGTCAAAAAAATCGAAAGGTTTGGGATATTATCGTAACTATAAATTTTCGGAAAGTAGGACAACGGGGGTTCAAAAAAGAGGACGACACTAAGCATGGAAATTTTATTATTATTATATATTATATAATATTGTTATTATATAGAACTTCCTTTATTATTTTTATAGTCATTAATATAATCATTTTGCTTTCTGCAAAAACCCGGACAAAAGCTTGGATAAAGCATTTCCTTTATTTTGAAAATGGTCCCCTAAAAAGATCCTCTATTTTTGAAAAGTCAAAAAGTAAAAAACCTAGAAAGTCAGCCTAGAAAGATTGCATCGAGAAATTAGATAGAATTAATTATACTAAAAGAGTCAAGCCCCATTCGGTCCCACCCATTCATAAATCCGGCTCAATATCCGACGAGTGGCATTAAATTCATTAACACATGAAAATGTTCTCATTCCAACATCTCCGGTTGGGTTCCCTCGATCTTATTTTACTTTAGATCGCACAGATGTCCCGGCATTTTTACATTTTTTAATTTTTTTTACTCTCCTTTTTTTTAAATTCTCCCATGCCCGGCTTTATCGCGATTCGTCAGTGTCAGGATTTTTAACATCCAGTGATAAAAGATTCGAGTTGGTAAAGCAGAAAGGGTTACGACCCCACGTGGGTAACTAAGGCGAGTTGTCTTTTAGTGAAGCGCCAGCGGAACGGATGAGAATCAAGAGCAAAAGAGATAAAAACGAAAAGCGAGAAGACAGAACGAGAGAAATAGTGATGGATATAAAGTGGTACAGGGAAATGGAATAAGACCGAAAGGGAGAAACGGAGGAGGAACAAGACAGTTACATAGGCGTTTTGGCGAGGTCAACGCTCTAAACCTCCAGAAATCCAGAATCCATAACCATTCCTAGAATAAATGGACCGATTTTTCATACTTCCTTTAATAATTTTGACAATATCTTCATATTCTTCCAATTAAAAAATCTTGAGTTTTTAAACTCAAAATTTGAATTTCGCGCCAAAAATGATCGAGACTCTTTTATTGGGCGAACGCTGAAACGATTTGCGTGCGAAATTCAAAAGTTAAATCCTTTAAAACTTGCATTTTTTTCTCTCTATTAACAAACTCTTTTACGTCTTTTTATTTTGCAGAATAAGTATTAAGTTCGCAAACCAAATTTTCTCTTTATGGTAATTACCACGTGCCCTTAAGGTTCTCACACAGAGCGAGAAAATATCTAATTCAAATATTTTTAAGTATAATGAAAATATTGAATTTAGAAGTCAGATTTCGAATTCTTCGTTTTATGTAAAAAGTATCGAAACTAAATATTTTTTCGCTCTGCACGCAGTCTTATATTTGAAAAAAGATTAGCGCTACAGAGCGAAAAAATATTTATCTATAATTTTCGTTGAGTAAAATGGAGAATAGAATTTTGAGCCTAACACTTTGATCCAACGCCCTTAATCGAAAAATCAGAACAAAAGTTTAATAAGACTTGCAAAATAGAAGTTCGGCAATAAAATTCCCTTCCTGGAGATCTAATGGCCTTTATTGGATGGCATGTTGGAGGGTATAATATTGTGTAAGTGTGTAGTTGATACTTGACTCGATAAATCAAAACTTCTGAACTCGACCCCTAGAAGCCAGTGGGATAACAAGGGATGAAGAGATAGAAATGAATAGGGCGCTTCTGTAGACATCGTTAACTATCAAGAATGATTGCTCCTCTCGAGGCTGATCTTATATTTATGATATATATTTTCCCTTGTTCAAAACTTTAGTGTTCATGTGCCTCCAGACTTGTACATTTCATGGTACTATTAGCCTCCTGCCTCGATTGGCCCTAAAGCCTAAAATGGACTTTCTCCCTTTCTGCTCTTCTTCGAGGGTCGTGGGTGGCAGAGCTAAAATATCTCGACCTCCCTCAACCGCACTTACTGTCTGAATTTACCACACAATGTCTCAAGTGACACGTGCTCTTGCTTAAATAGAAACTTTAATGCAATTCAATTTTAGAACCCTTTTTTTTTCAAGAGAGAAACCACTTTTTGGGGAATTATTTTGCTTTAATTTTGGCTCTTGTTTTATGAAAGTGGAATACGTGGCTTGGAATTTAATTGATGGCGTTAATTCAGTTTGGGACAACGTTTCGCTTCACTCGAGCACGAGATTTGATTTACGGGAAAATTGAAAATAATTGAATCTTCTGTCTCCGCTATCGGTCAGCGTTGAAACTCGGTTGATATTGTAATTTCTCTCTGAAATTGATATGTGACATAGAACGCTCAACATTTGATTTTAATTTTAATTTTTCGTTTTTTGAATATGGATTAAATAATTAACAAATTTATTCTGATTATTTTTCAGAAAATTACAAAGAGGCGAGTCACTTTTTGGTGGACCTCGCTAAACGCTCGCGCTCTCAAGACAACATCTCTGTGATCGTGGTCTTCCTGACACATCCGGTGGAGATTGCAGAAAAGTTACGACATCGGTCGTCCCTTGCGTCGAGAATGGATCCCAATTCTCCGCAGGACGTCCAGCATCCAGCAAATTACAATTCAGTCGAAGCTGAATCTTATTCTTTCGAGATGAATTTTGGCCCACGAGATGACGTTTCAGCCCAGCATCCAGAAAGCTTTCATGCAGTGGATGCTGGATGCTGTCCATACGAAATGAACTTTGTAAAATCGCAACCACGTGAAATGATTGGACATATAGATCCTAAAGAATTGATCTTCAAAAAACCCAGCAATGGAAAGCACGAAAATGGCTCTACGAATTATGATGATGACGATGAGGATGAAGATGATCTGGGACCTGAAACAGACGTCGACGCCGTCGACGACGCCACCGAAGTGAGAATTCCTTCTGAGAAAATCTCGCGTGAGCTTTTTCCGGAAAAGCGCGATTCAGAGAGCGAAAAATGTCTCAGTGATGAGAAATTCCAGACTGACTCTCCGGCTTCCCCAGATCAAGAGACTGGTGAGTTAATTTTTTTTTAGTTTGGATTAATTTAATAAATTAAATTAGTACTTAAATATATTAGCGACACGCTGATACTGTGAATAATTTCGAAACGAAATATTCCTAGTCTTTTATTTACAATTTCTCTATAGTTTTTTTTTCTGTGTAGAGCTTCTGCCAATGTCAATAGCCTCGGGTTTGCAAAATCTAAATCCGATCCTGCATAGCACCGGAATAACTTTCCTCTTTCCCCCGTCTCTGATGCGTGCACGAGTGCATGTCTCCGACAACCGTATAGTATTTTAGTCTCTTTTGGCGTATGTACAAGCAAACGCAGGTACACGCAAAGAACCAGAGACTCCAATTAGGGCCGAGGAAAAACTGAGCTTTTTCATCAACCTCCAACCTCTAGCCCTTTTCATCAAATTGTGCGAAAGCTCAGCACACATCGCTCGCTTGAATTCAAATTATTTTCAGGCACTGCCAGTCTGGAAATAATAAAGCTTCTTTTTAGTTTCAGCAGCTTCGTAAAATAGTATTTTTATTTTTTTACTCTTTTAGTCTCGCTGAACATTAAATAGAAGCGCCGAGACTGAAAAAGTTTATTTAAAGCGAGGGAATAGCTTTATAGAAAGCGAATCTTTTCAAGACAATTTTATATGCCTATTATTTTTCAGTAGTACTTTGAGGTACTCTGCAGGCATCTCTGCATGCAAATAAATTATCTTCGACAGACGCAACCTTGCAGAAATGAATCGAGAGTGAATAAGTGCAGTTTCATTTTCAAAGGCCTGAACTCATCGATAGGCAGATTTCTGAAAAAATGTCACCGATTTCGACAGCACGGATCTTGATAAACGATGACAGGGAGGCGCCCACATTAAACTCGCCGGAAAACACAAGCGTGGGATTGACACAGAAATATGTCGATCGGATTGCTCGGTGCATTGCGAGCTTGAATTTTTTTCCTTCTTTTTTATCAAAGTCGAACATACCGGTTTCGGACCACGTCCCTATAAGTGTAAGGAACAGATATTGGTAGCACGCGAATTCTCATTAATATGGATCTTATGTGGGATGAACGGACTCTTATATTCGCAAGAGTCCGGCCCACTTTCTGCTACTTTAGCTTGCTTTAGCTTGCTTTAGCTGACTTTAGCTTTCACCACCTTGTGCCAGTCACTGCACTTCCTGCACTGATTGCCGTCCAGTAGTTAGCGAATCAGACCAGATTCGTCGCTTCTTTTGTGGATGGTTTAATAAACTTACTACGAGGACGGATATAGTTCTTTTAATTGGGTATATTAATCACTCCATTGTATCAGCTTCCGGTCAGAAGTCTTGAATGAAATTTCACTCTAGTGCAGCTAAGTTGCGAGATCTGAAAAATCAAGAATACAGGAAAACTAAATGAATAAATTGCTGTTAATGAAACGATTTTATTATTTTTAATTGGCGGGTTCAATTGAAAAAATTCCATGTAATGTGTAATATGAAGCACTAGTTAATTTTTCTATGAATGGAATGTACAAGTTGATTTAAGAACTTGTTTAATTCAAGAAACTCTCTTTAATATGTATTTTTAATTTAATTAGAGAGTATGCTTCAGAGTTCTCTGTTGTAGATCCTAGTTGTATTTACTTATTACTTATTCCAAATAAACGACCTCGTTTCTTCTCGACATTAAACTTTGCGAAGAATGTTAATTCTGACATCATACCACCTGCTGTCCTAGCTTTATTACGTACCAGTTTCCGGTAGAATTCCAATGATGGAACGCGAATATATTATGCTTATATGGACTTTTATTAAATGGAATTATTCTCAATACCTTCATAGTAACCATATTTACACCAATACAAGTAGAGATAGTTATGAACTCCAACACTAATTCATTCTACTTGTTTTGTGATCCTCTCTCTCATCGCGGATCCCTTCGTACCTATTTCCGAAGCATCTCGGAATATTTTTGGCCTTAGAAGATACTAAGCGGTCACAAACGTTGTAGAGAAAACAGGGCTTGAATGCTGAAAAAGTGTAGCGAGTAGAGCCAATTTTATTTTAGACGAGAATTTTTTATTCGCAAATTTTCGAATCCTTGAATTTTTTACCTTTCCATATATTTAAAATATCATTTAGAAAACTTTAAGCTTAAAAAATTTTGAAATTTATAAAACTCGCTTTATTTAAATTTTTTTGTATATAGGACACTTTTAAGTTTGAAAACTTTTGAATTTAAGTCCTTTACATTTTATTCAGATGCTTCAAATTTTAATGGTTTGGAAAGTGTTTAATTTTTTTTGTTTTTGAATTAGAAGTTTTTCAAATCAGAATGTTTTAAATTACTCGAAATTTTAAACTAATAGTGTATATATATATATATAGAACTCCAACTTGTTATCAAAAACAAAAGTTAATCTTATCAAAGAACCTTAGTGTGTTTTGTCTTCCAGTAATCATTTATCTCATTCTTATCTACCTCTTATCGCTCGTCTGAAAATGTACACTCATTCAAATTTCGCGCGCCAGATCCGATTGGTCGTCTAATGCACTCGCGCTCCATTGGCGGGAAAAGGGAGCACTTCGGCCAATGGCGGGGTAGGGCGCGGAAAGCGTTTGATCAGTGGAGGGAGAGAGCGCGGCAGTTGGTCTCGAAACCTCGAGCTGAAACTTCGCGTAGACATTTTTTCTTCCAAAAAAGTTTTGTCCTTGCGTGTCTACCCTCGTTCTAATCTGCGAATTGCCTTGCGTTCGTGTCAAGATAATCTCCTCTCCGTGGCAGTGAAATTTTCTTGGAGGAACTTTCCGCCGGCTGGATAAAAATCTCCGGTGTAAACGAGTCCTTGGCAAAGGTACGTTGTTGCATTTGGTCCACCATGGTTGCATGTCGTGAACGTGCTGTGAATTTGAATTTTGAATCGGCGCCGGCCGGGCCGGCCGGCGAACCATTACATATCCCTCTGAGATTAAATTAATTATCATTAACGTCTCCAAGTACCTAAATCTTGTGAAACATTCCGCGTTTTTGTTGTTTTTGTTTTTGCGTTTCGGTTCATTCCTGGTTCGCAATTCCGCCAGGCAAGTATGCCTCGTTGTGTGTGAGTCAGGTGTTTCCTCTCTAACAAAGATCGTGACGTGGGAACATCTGTCCCTGGCTCCCCGAGTTTTTTTTTTTTTTACTATAATCCTGAAGATTAAGGGTTCTCGTAAACAATTTTTTAAAGGTTTAAATCTTATGTAAGAAAAGTTCAATAAAGTTGATAGTTAAAAGAGTGGACTTTTTGAATGGAAGTTGCAACTTGGCTGTGATTGGTGATTTTTTTTTTGGCAGTGAGCTTTTCGTCAAAATTTCGACAGTAGTGGATAAATGGGGAGCAATTGGCATTTTTGATGGTTGGGAATATTGAGGTTGTTTTGTTTTAAGGTTGTAAACAATTTTATAATTGTATATTTTTGAAAACATAAAAACAATTCATAACTATTGATATTAGATATTTAAATTCAGTATACGTTAGACTGAATCAAATTTTCCATTGCGGAAATAGTCTTAGTTTTTTTTTATTAACGAAGTTTCATAAGGCCTTGGTTATCGTCAATGAAACTTGACCTTTCCATTTCCAATGACGCGAATTTCTCGAAATTAATGAAATCTACTTTTATTTGTGAGAAGTAGTTAAAAATAACTTTTACTTCACACTTGCTTTTTCAGTCTTTCTATGAATTTCTCAGTTCTCTTCTATTACGTGGAAACGTGATTACTAAGCCTTTTGAATTGTGCAGTGTTTTATTTGTGTAAAAGAATGCAATTTCTTTTTTTTAATGTTTATCTAAATTTTCCAATATGTTTAAGTTCTGAACATTCAAATGATCACAATTGTTCACTGATTGTTTCTTAATACCTATAAATATCAAGTTTAACATACAATTTTTTTAAAAACTTCAATGTCATTTTATACATAATTTTTTTTTGTTAATTATATCGCGCATTGTGCTATCAAAGTTATCGGCCAGATGCATAAAATTAATGATTTTTTGACATACCACATTGTAATTTATGACATGGTCATATTTGATTACAACTTTATTACATATTTTTTATCGTCTGAAAAAAAATGATAAGATGAGTAATACAAATGTAGCAATTTTTGTATTCAAAATACGAAAAATTTCAGCATAATTAAAAATTAGAGCTGTATAATAATAATTACAATCATAATAATGATTCTAAATTTATTAAAAAGTTCAGAGATTTTCTTAAAGCCTTGATTAAATTCTACATTTTAAGTTCGGGGTCAAAATATATATCAATATCTCTAAAACGAATTAATTTCATATGCAAAAAAAAGCAATACAATTTCCAGTAGTGCCTTTTCAAAGTATGTAGGTCATTCAACATTCTTGTGATTGCTTTTGTTTACAAAAATCATTCTCAGGACATTAATATTCACTCTATTCTTATTCTTAATAATTATTCAATTAATTCTGAAATCTAACTAAGCATGTTCAGGTGGTATTTATAGTTTTTGAATGAACAATACGTCTCATTTTCTCTTTAAGACCAGGAACTCCTTATAACGCGGTAATTGGATAGTCGTCGTATTCAAAGATCCATTTACATTGAGTTCAAACTTATTATTTCATTAAAAGAGTTCGAATCGATTTCCAAATCTCAAAGTCAATGTTTTTGAAATTCAGAGATTTTTTATTTTTATTGTAACCTTTCTTAAACATTTTAATTTTTTTTGATTCTTGAATTTGATCTTTTGTAAATTGTCTTGATGGAATTTCTAGAAAATGCGAAGTAATATCATCAGGTCTATGAATAAATTGCGCTTAAATTGTAAGTAGTTGAATGGACAACGCTCAATTTATTTATAGACCTCTGAACATTTTATAGATTCGTAGGGTTCTTAAATTTACATAATATATATATAATGGGTCGTTTGTTACGAGTTATTTATTGAGTCGTTGTAATATTTTTTTTTACAATCGTTGAACAGGAGAGTGCAACACCCTGTTACCTAAATCGAAATTGATTATCATCAAGGCTAAGGTGACGTCAACATTAAGACTCGATGTTTGCCGAGCCCGGCTTTCAAACTGAATCATTTCTAAAATTCACTCAAAACTCTTTAACTTTTCTTTCCTCAGGCGCAATTTTTATTTTCCTTGATAACCCTAATCAGAATCATTACCACGAATATAAATCAAATTGGAATATTTTTTGCGTACGCGTTTTCAATTCTATAAATTCAAGCTTGTCGGGTCAAGGTCATTGATTGTGAATCACTAATTCGTAAAAGACAATCGTGAATGAATAATTATAAAACTTAATAGTTGTTAGCTTAATTATTTAATTTATTCATTCATCGTAGGAATGAATCTTCTTTTTAGTAAAGTTAAAAGTATTCTAAGTGAAGAGATCGTTTTTTTGTGCAAAATTATTTAATACTTCTAGAAGTGTCACAAGGTTTCTAAATTGAAGATTAAGACTGCTGTCCTCAAAAAAGGGAAGCTTATGCCTAATAAGAGAAGTAAGCTCTACCATTTTACATAATATAATAATAATTTGACCCACCTCTCATATTATCTTTTTCCTCTTTTAGAATCCTTTTTATGCAAAATCGATAATCAAAGATTTTTTACTCGATTAGAGGCTTCAATTTGAATATTTTACTGTCTCTAAAATTGATCTGATTCTTATTTTGTCTTCTATTTGTAGACTTGGAACGAAGCATCGATTCTTTGAACTTTTTAAAGTTCATTCATCTTTGAATAAAGCACTCACATCAAGATTTCAGAATCAAGATAGTATTGAAGAGTTTAAATTTCTGGTCTCTCTCAGAGAAACCAGGAGAAACCGGGCCTTGAATAGCAGGAGCCAAGTGAGACCCCCCCGTATAAAATTAGATCTTCGGTCGCCGGATTCGCGTGACATTAGGTTGAGCGCGTGCAAGGGAAAAGCAAAAGACCGAGACATGATGGGATGGAAGTCTCGCTCGAGAAAAAACAAATCTCAAATGGGTATCGCGGCTGTCCGGAGCATTTATTAAATCCTGTCGCGTCATCCAGTCCTCTTTTGGGTAGAACCCTCATTGTTCGACCACGAAGGGCGTGTTGCATTTGGCTTCTTTCGAGCATACAGTGTCCATTTCGTCTTCCCACACAATGCACTTACCGTTACCTAAAAACTGTCTTTAACCCCCCCAAGAACCATAAATAACACCCAGAAACTTCGCCCAAAGTTGCTGTCTTTATATCTGATTAATGAAATATCTCGACTGCATTTCATTCACACATTCTGCGAAATTTCTTATCTGATTGTAAAATTTAAAAAAAAAAAGCATTTTGAACACTTTTAATTCAAATTTTTTCATTTTTAAAAGTTTTGAATGAAAAAAGAAGGAAGCTTGAAATATATTACATATAGTTCATTATTATAAACTATTCAAGGTGTAAAATTAAATTTCGAGTTAACATTCAATATTTTATGAGTCACTGAATTAGCCTCCATTTTTCTTACTTTGCAGACCCCAAAGTCTGGTTTTTATTTACCCTCTTTTTCCTCCATTTATTTTTCTTATTAAGTACTGGAATTCTCGATCTATTTTTAACACTTGTCCCTTATTTTTCTTTTTAGCTTTATAGTAATAATTATTTACCACATAAATTTGTTTTTACATTTGAAAGCATTCGACACTTAGAACCTTTTTGGCAATAGTTTATTTTGAAATATTTATACTAAAAATGATTGTTCAATTCTACAGGGCTTCTTTATACATATATGTATCTTTTAAGAGCTGAGTTCTTCTTTTAAAGAGCATGCCTAAGCAGACAACAATGTGAAACAAAAAGAGTTACACAAACTGCAATTAACCAAGGGTCTTAAGCTCTGTGGTTTCTCCATTCGAAGTGTGAATGCTAAGTTGTTAACTAGCACTGCGTTGGTAGAAAATGGTACATATTTGAATGTAAAACAAGTGACTCTATGTAGGCAGCACTTTTCTCCATCCATCTTTTCTGGAATCTTCGCTCATACTTGTTACTCAAAAATAATTTATTAAAATTTCTTTTAAAAGAATCATTCACATCTTCAAAACTTAAAATATGAAAGCATGAAACTCTAATCCTAAAATTTATTAAACCCCTCACTAAACATAAATATGTTTTTTAAAAAAGGTCTTCTTTTGTATTAAGGGCTAATTTATTAATTGTTTTAAGATTTAAAAAAATTAATTAAATGTAAGGAGCATTGAATCGTACGATCAGGCGACAGGTAACGAAAGACCGAATCGAGATGAGGAGCGGCTGTTACTATACAGCGTACAGGTGGGTGGTGTCAGGGGCGGAGAAAAGAGGGGGTTCTAGGGCTCCAGACTAGATCGATATTGCATCTCTTGGCAGGCGTAGTTGCTTTTAGTCACCGGCGATTGCTCCTATTCGAATCTCTCTAATCGTCTTTAAATTCCGCATCCCTTAAAAAACTATCAGTGAATATTAAACTCTCTAATCAAAGTTAGTGGGGCACCAAAAGGTGACCGAAAATTCGTGCGGATTACGTTGAGGGGAGAAGCCGGTCTCCTCCCTCTTCGTTAGGAGATCAACGAACTTTAATCAATATTACGGTATAATTTATCTCAATTAGCCTACATTTGCCAACGAAAAATTCCTTTTTTTCATCATCTTAAAAACATGTTTTTGAGTCTCGATAATGTTAACTTTATAATTCCACGTTCTGTATAGGAATGAAAAATTGTGAGTCATTGTACTAAATTTTAATCTAAAGGCAATTTTTAATTACAATATATAGTGATTCCTTTTTGATTATGAATGATGTCAATATTATTTTTTTTTCTTCAGAATCTCGTCAACATGAACTGCTTCCTGAGGCAGATAATGTAGCGGACAGTGAAGATTCCGAGGACGAGTGGAATTACTACCGCGTCGAGCCCGATAAGGATAAAGATTCGTCTGTTCTGGTGAACGAGCCTTCCAGCGAATCTAAGGAGGAGAAAGAGGTTTGCAGTCCAAATCTTCTTGTCGAAGACGATACCGAAAGCAAGCCTTTAGAAGAAGAATCGAATTGTGATTTAAATAGTGCAACTGAACTCGAAACACCGTCGTCGCCTGGGCTTACAGACACAGAGGTGATTTTTTACCCATCTTATATTTAAACTTATTCAATTTTTAATGATTTTAGCCTGCTTTCATTTACAAATGTGCAATCATTTCCATTTTCTAATCAGTTTTCAGCGATGATTTGAGTTTTAAAGGCTGGTGACATACTGTGAAATTTTTCGTTTCAGTGTATTGCCGAAACAAGAAATCCCAACGAGGACTTCACCTTCAGAAAAGAGGCCCACCACGAACCCGAAGACATGTCATTCCACCTGAATCCCGACGCGAAGGAATTTATCCCGCCTTCGAGGTTCGCTCAGCAGCTGTCGGATTATCCCATCTCCGGATCTCCGCTTAAGCAGACGCCGACCGTGATGGATGATATTCCAATTCCCAGCGAAAGTGAGTTCGACCAGGAAATTTCTAATAGGCCGAGTGATATCCAGGATGAAAGTTCACCTGTATCAAAACCCCTAGATCTCGATTTCAAACCGAGCTTCGACGATTCAGAGATTTCCTCTACCAAAGCCGAATTCGGCGACGAATCCACCACAAGTTTCCTCACCACAAGCGAATTTCAAAGAACCGGAATTTCCGCAATGGATTGTTCTTTCACAGGTTCTGATCGCGAAGATTACGACATCTCCAAAGATCCTATGGCAATGTCCTTCACTCCTGGAGATTTCGAAGCGGCTTTCGACAAAGGAGTTGATCTTAATGCTGTTCATGATCTTTCCGATGTTGACTTTTCAGATAATGTAAATGGGGTTAACGGACAGGAAATTAAGAGTCCAGAATTTGAATCTATGGAGCAAAAGGAAGAGTACATAGAGGAGAAAAACGAACCAGTTTCCTCTTTTTTGTTAGACTCGGCGTCAGAAATTGAATCTACGGAGCAAAAGGAAGAGTACATAAATGAGAAAAGCGAACCAGTTTCCCCTTTTGGGTTAGACTCGGCGTCAGAAACTTTAGAGCGGAATTTACAAAATCCGTTCAACATGGAGATTTTGAAAGAGTCGTTAAAAGAAGAAAACTTGGATTCTGCGAAAGCTTCAGAGATGGAATCTGAAAACGTGGAGGCTGATACTTGTTTATTTAACTCAAACGCAGTACCTCTTACAGAAGATTTTCAAGAGCGGAAGGTCTCAGAATCTGAGAATTCTCAACTTCTTGGAGATATTTCTCCTCAAGAGGAGGGTGTCTCTCTGATGGCTCAAGATTCTACCTTTGGATCTTCATTTGATCCCGTTTCTCAGTTCGGGTTCCAACAACCCCTTCAGCCTGAAACTACGGAGGTGCCTGTAATTGAAAGCCACCAGCAAAATGTTGAAACATTCGATCGTTACTTTGAAAACAAAGAAAATATTTTCGAGAAAGAAGAAGCATTAGAAAAAGAACAAATCTTTGAAAAAGAACAGACCTTAGAAAAAGAGGAAACCTTCGATAAGCCTGTAGAAATTCCAGACTTTGAGTCAGAATTTCAAGAAAAAGACATCGAATTCGACCCAGAGATTCAAGAGAAATCCCAGACGCAATTCGAGTTGAGTTTGGAGACAGATAATTTGGAAGAACAGTTTCTTGATTTGGCGAAGTTTTCAGATAAAACAGAAAAATCTGTTCCGATTGAGTCTGGAAAGATAGAATCGAACGAAATCTTTGAACAGAAAACGAACTACGCGCCTGTGTTGAATCTTTCGGAATCTTTGCAAGAGTTTACAGGATTGGAACGCCAGGTTAATGAAGCAAAGGAATTAGAGAATATTGTCGAATACGCACAAGTTACAGAAACGACAGTTCCAAAGGAAAATATTGATGTGGAGCAGAAGGATGTTATCGAGAATCTTGTTAATGACAACGATTTGATTGGTGAAGAAAATCAGAAGGTCGAGGAACCGGAGAGCGAAGTTCCTATTGTTGCTGCTGCAGTTGCAGGTAAAACATGAAATGAAGAAATAATTTTTTAGAGAATTTTTAAATTATTTTTTAATACCTTTTTTCAATTCTAGGTGCCGCAGTTGTTGCTGCGACCACAGCAGCCGTGAAAGCAACGAAAAAGCCTGCGACAACGGCTTCTAAGACTTCAACTACGAAGACTTCAACAGCATCGAAGCCAACCAAATCGATGCCGACTTCTCCGACAAAGACGACCACAGCTGCACGAACATCCGCCGCGGCAGCAAAGAAACCGTCCACAGGCACGATATCAAGACCAAAACAATTAGATACCAAGCCAGCCACCAGCCCTGCGAACAAATCACCAGCCTTTAAAGCCAGTCCAGCTCCAAAAACTACCACATCAGCTGCAAAACTAACACCACGTCTCAGTGCCGCTGCCGCTAAACCGAAAACGCCCATCTCTTCTCCAAAACCAGCATCCGCTGTTGGAGATAAGAAACCCACAACAAACGGTGATGTTAAGTCGTTGGCGAGCAAAACCGCTACTTCCAAACCACCTGCGAAACCCACGAGCACATCTGCTCCCAGAACAACCCTAGTCAAGTCTTCCTCGACCACTCGCAATTCCAGTTCTGCAACCACTACTGCTTCTGTGAAATCGAAATTAGTTTCGACTTCTACAATTACGAAAACGGCTCCGAAAACTACTACGACACCGACTAACAGGTAAAGTTTGACTTTATAGTTAATAAATTGTATAAAATAAGATTTTAAGGGATGTTATCAAAATATAAATACTAACTCTTCAAATCTTTATTCTTCCAGGCCGAAGACAGCTCCAGCGGCAACTGGATCAACGCTCGGAGCAGCGAAACCACGCGTTTCAGCTGCAAAATCTCCTATTATAGACAAGCAAATTAAGGAAACGGCTAACAAGCAAATTTCCTCTTCTCGAGTCAGTTCAGCAAACACCGCAAAAACGAGCCGCTCCGTAACATCAGCTTCAACCACATCTACGACAGTCAAACGCACTTCAATTTCGGCCCTCAAGACGTCAACCACAGCGACATCTGCGACCTCACCAGCAAAAAAACCTGCTCCCATCTCAAAGAATTATAAACCTCTCACCAAGGCTACCACCGCAAAAACCGCCGTCTCAACAACGGTGAAGAAACCCATTCAAAATGGCAATTGTGAGGTTCAGAAAATCGAAACTGTCACTACAACTACGACGACGACGAAAAATATTGAAGAGGATGTGCCTCAGAAAGATATTTCGCCAATCACACCTCCTATTGACAATCAACTCATCTTGACCTCTGAATGAACGGGGTTCGGTTCCACTCACGAATTTGATACAGTTTGTACTACTGGCTTCTACTGTACGTTGCACCGATAGCTTTCTTATGAGTTTTGAAACCGGTATCCGATCGGCGACTCTTCGATCACGTCTCTTAAATCGTGTTCCTTAAATCTCGTTTCCAAAACTCTTCACTTGCAACGTTTTATTATTATTATTATTTATTTATTTTTTTCTTACTATTAAGGCACTTTAATTTACTTAAGACTCTGAATTTTTCTTTAAATTAAACTTTTTAAATCACATATCTTCGGAACTCCGATTTTAACAAATCTTGACAAACTTGCAAAACAAAGAAAGGGCTGAGATCAAAGAATTCCTATTTTAACTTGGATATTTTTCTAACTCTCAATGAAGATTTTTTACAGTAAGAGATTTCGGGAATGAGCTTGAAGGGATCGCCTGATCCGCAGTAGTAATTAGGTAAAACGAACGATAAAATTTTTAATATACTTACGTATGATAAACGAATAATATATAGATATTAAAAGTTATATATTTACCTATTTCGACGTACCGTATTATCGCTTAACTGCTTCGGTGTGCTGTGAAGTCGCATTGAAACTTAATGAAAAAATAAAGAGAGAGAAGGCTTGACTTCTGTTATGTAAATAAGCAGTTGATGTTGAAGATTATTCATAAATCGAAAGGCGCAAAGTCGCAAGGTGCTCGACACGGCCTTGCTTGCTTGATTTAATATCAGGGCGCGAACGTTACTATTTTTTAATCATGGCAGATCAACAATTTGAGAGCTCACTTGTTTCTGCTGAGAAAGGATTACAATATTACGATTTTATTGAGGAGCGCGTATGGAATTGTATTGCTCTTGTAGGAAATCATTTCTCAATTATAAGAACCCGCCGAAAATTTTTATAGATTCATTTCGATTTTCGATTTAATTCCTATATCAATTTTTCAAACGGTCTCTTGTCATTGAGAAAAGGTAAACATTTTTTATATTTTTTAATTTTATATGTGCATTATATAATTCCTAATTATTCATCGTACATTGTAAACCTATTTATTTTGTTTGTTCCTATCCGAAAGTTGAGTATAAACCAACGAAATCGTCACCGACTTAATTGTACTACCGTCTATATGTACAGCACCTTTATGATTTAATGTGATACCTTATTATTAAATAAATTCGACAGTATAAAGAATAAAGTTTATAAAAAAAGATGATGGTGTTACTTCGACTCGTTTGACGATCGCAGTTTTCATATTTTACTTTAAGAACGGTTTCATAAAGAATAAATGAAAAGTATCTTTTTGAAATACGCGTTTTCTCTTTGTAGAATAGAATTTTAGAAAGGCGGAAATCGATTCAATTTTGTATTCAATGAATTGAAACTGGCAAATTGAGGGAGATTTATATTATGAGATCAATTCAAATTATTTATTTCCAATTCAGCCAATAAGCTTATCTCTGACTTTAAACTTTAACCGGTTATAATTGTAAGATATTTTTTATATAATTCTGTGGTGCATATAATTGTGGACTCAATTTGCGAATTTCTAAAAATATCTTCTTTTTTGAATAGTCATGGTCATTATTACTTTGTATAATACGTAATTCTTGAGAAAAAATTGATTATTGTAAGCAGTCTGATGTTAAAAAAAGATAGCTCAGGAAGATACTTAGGCCATTTTTTTCTGTGAAGAAAAATAAAACTCTACTGCAATTATAAAAAGTTTATTCCGTAGAAGTTATAAAATTGAATGTTGCCTAGGAATCAAAGAATTTAGACTCTTTTGTAGTAACGCGTGGCCTTGGCTCCAGTTTTGCTATCAGATAAGTACTGAAAAAAGAAAGAGGCACTAGAATTAGTACAAATTATCGTTTTAAATAATTTAATGAAAAATAATTTTTTTTATTTTGTTTTATATATTTCATTATTATACTCACAACTGTGATGCCCTTGTCCGTGAATTCATAAACTCTGATGGATTTGTTTCCACCCGGAAGTTCCGTTTCAGTGGTGAATTTGTTCCCATTTCGTGTTGTTACACTCTGAAAAATTAGAAATGTATTTGTTTACTTATATTTTATATTTATTGAGACATTCTTCAATTCATTAATATTATTTCCTATATTTGTTATTACTTTTTGAACACTTTGAAGACAGTCCATTTTCAAACATAATATTTTAGTTAAAACTTAATTTTTTTAGTAAAAAGAGAAGTGTCCTGTTTTTGATAGCTACATTCATTTTACAAGTCTCAAACCTTGAATGAATATCGTTTTTAATAAGATGTACATTTGTTATCAAAAGGAAATACTATTTTTCCATTTTAATTGTTCGAAACTTGAAAGGATTTCATCAACTTTATCCAAAAAGGTGCACATTATTCCTTACTAAATTGAATAAAACAGTGTAATTTGTAGTCTATTATAAAATTGATGAAATCCTTGTATCTGGATCTAAAAATTGATGAAATTTCAAAGCATGAAAATCGAAAGACTTTAATTTAATTTATTTTATAAATATTACTGTAAATTCTATTCTAAAAATTTGAAATGATTTCAGAAGAACAAATATCACTTTAATCACCTTCATTGTAATTCCATGGGGCATCATTTCATCATAAGGCACACCAAGCTTGAAAGTAGAAGTTGTACTTTTTCCCTCATTGGCGACAGAGATGACAAATTCATCTCCACTTTCCTTGACTTCAAGAATCGGCTTGCTCTTGGCAAAAGTTGCAGCTTGATCGGCTTGCTCGCCACCAGACACTGTCCTCAGGTATTCTTCAAAGCCTTCATTCTTCTCATGTTCGTATTTTCCAACAATCTGCACCATTTTTGCAATTTAATATCAAAATTCAAAATTTTAATAACCGAACTCTTCACTTCTAGGCCTTCACGGGATGCAAGAAGTTCTAAACGTTCTGGCGAATGATCACCGGCTTTTATAAGCTTCAACAACGCTTGATTATGCAATGACGCTATATATCTTCAAGTCTGCCGAGGAGGTTGATCCTCAGATTAAAATCTATCGGCCTATAGGGGGATATGTACCCTGGCCCCCACGCAACCCTCACTCGTACGTCCAATCTCTTTCGCTTTATCTGACGCATTCATTGCTAACGTTAAGAATCGTCGACGATTTCAGTGGTGTGAGTAGTGCAGGACTGCAAATCTCAAGAGGAAGGCCTTTCAAAACCAAGACAATAGTACTAAAAAATGTATCCATTTGGACCAGGCAATGCCTTCCTAAGTAGACTTCGAAGAATTCCACTTGGAATGAGAGGAATTCACTTGGGATAAGAATCCACTTGTTGGACTCTTAGCAAATGATCGAATAAGAGGATGATTATTTATTTTTGAATTGAGAGTTTATGAACTTGAAGATTAGAGTGGCTGAGAAACCAAACAGTCTTGAAATTGGAAACTGTAGCTTTAACTGTATTGGAACTTGAACAATTTTAAAATGTCAAGCTTCTAAAAACGACACCTGTTAGATGGAATTTTGACAAATGAAATTAATTCAAAGTAAATTATGTGAGACTCATACTCAAGAATCTGTCAATAAATTGCAGAATTAGTATCTCATGTGGGCTTTGAAAGCGTGGGAATATTTGGAATTGAGGATTTGAAAATTTAATTTATAATGAATAATTTTAAATTTAGAGAATAAATAGATTACAAAATAATATTCTTTAAAAATCAATTTCTGATTGTTTATTTCAAAATGATTTGAAATTGTTTTAAAATTCTTCGCACATTGAACTTGAGTCAAGGTTGTAAGCCATATCAGAATGAAAATTAATCGAAAAATCTAATCTAATTAGATTCCCCAAATGAATTTGTTTCACTTATTCTGATAATCTGATAATCTTATCTTTAAGTCATACAATTTGATTTTAAGAATATATCTTGACTTAATGGTATTGCGAAATTTTTTATATATGTGCTGAGGATACGGAGGCATATTCACATCCTATGTACCTATACATACACTACAAAAGAACAGTGGTCCCTAATTCAATCAAATCCCCGTATACAAGGGGCTGCATATTCTTAATGGGAATAAGCTCATTCATCCCGTATAAAATAACGATCACGTGACTGGATCGTCTAGGTCTTTGATGTATAGTCATCATTGACAATTAACTTTCAATTCAAGGCCGCACACACAGTTTGAAATTCTACATTGATGTCTCAAGAACATTTTTATATTAGCTCTCTCTCGATCATTCTACTTGACCTAGGGTGGCCTAAAGTTATACCTGCAATGTGAATATAAATGCAATAATATAAATTTATTGATTTTTGCAATGCTGACATTTTTGTAAAATTATTAAGAAAGACTTCTGAATCTTAATAGAAACAGATAGAAATATGTAGATTTTTAATTGATTCGATTTACATATTTAAAAATCTAAATGAATATGTCTTAAAAATTTTTGCAACATTTGCTGAATTTCAATCTTGAGATCTTTACACGAAACCAATTTCATTTTCGATTTTTAACTTTTTATCTCTATATTGATTGTACGTGCAACTTCTTATCATTTTTTTCATAAGAAACAATCAAATTTAAGAGATTACAGGTTATTAGTTTCTTAAATTTTGAAAACTAATGATTCTTTCAATTTCATATTCCTAGAATAAGAGATCATTGATAAATTATGAAATTATTAGATGCAGAGCAGCTAACTAGAGTAAAATTAGTTCTGCTTCACTGCATCTCTAATCTAACAACTCTAAGTCATCAATCACATCTCGTTGCTTTAATTCACTAATTCTCCATTAATTAACTAGTTAAAATAATAACTGGTTGAATTAGCCATTGAAATTAATAATTTGAATTCAAGTAAGATCATGATAAAAAAGAAAGAAATCAAATCTTCGAAAAAATATATAAAAAACAATTTTACAGTATTCTCACAAATTTGTGATTCTTGCGATATGTAGTTTGTGGGAAGATACATTTAGAAACAAAATTTAAATTCTTATCAAGAGATAATAACCAAGGTGTTGCGATAAAAGGTTCTGAATCATTTGCTCTTGGGTTTGTTTTACATTTGCTTTTTTGCGAAATGATAAAATACTATAAATAAGTGAAGCACAGGGCCGTGCGCAGGAATTCATGTTGGGGGGGGGGTCGAAATATTTTTATGATTAATTCATATATTACAATAAAAAAATTTCCTTCAAACGATCGTCTTTGATGTAAAATAAAATCTTATTTTTTATTTTAATTTGTCTATGGAGGGGTTAAACCCCCAACCCCCCCTTGCGCACGGCCCTGCCAACACCCCCTTTACGTGGAAATAATATATTATTGTTAATATATTAATATTATTATATTATTGTTAGCCGTATACGGCTAACAAATTTCTACACCCCCTTTACATGACAATAATATACGGCTAATAAATTCCAACACCCCCTTTACGTGACAATAATATACGGCTAACAAATTTCTACACCCCCTTTATGTGACAATAATATACGGCTAACAAATTTCTTCATCTCCTTTACGTGACAATAATATACGGCTAACAAATTTAAAACATCCCCTTTACATGAATAGTATACGACTAACAAATTCCTACACCCCCTTTACATGACAATAACATACGGCTAACAAATTCCAACACCCCCTTTACGTGACAATAATATACGGCTAACAAATTCCAACACCCAAGGCCGTGAGCAGGAATTTAACTTCATTTTAAAATTGATAAAAAATATTTCAAATGTTGACTTGATTTTGAAAGAAAATTAATACCTAATAATAACTGGATAAGGATAATACAAGAATGGTATTTTAATCCTTTGCAGACGTTTCGGATTTAAAAATTCACCATATTGAATGACGTAATAATAATCCGAATTATAAGGAAATGCTTGTTAAATTCCTAGTCAATTCTTCAGTTTTTATTTTTAAAATTCCGAAGTATTTAATTAATTTAATTTTAAATAAATAAGAATCAAAAATAATAATGAAGAGTTTACAGTTTACATTTCTCGATAAGATAACAAATTTGGACTTTGGAATTATCAAAAGGTAATGTTATAATTAACTCGATATCAATTTCTTGTGCGAAATTTATTCGCCCATTCTTTAAAGTCTGGATTTCGAGAAACACGCAGTATTGCGAATCTGATAATTCGATGTACCTCGGATCCAAGATCTATGAAAATTTAAAAACATCGGATCGAAAGAAGGAGAGTGATCTTACAATAATAAAACAGTTTTTATTCATGACTTTCGATAAATCATATTTGGCATTTGACAAAATACGTAATGCAATCTCATGTATGTTTTTTTGGATAAAAGGCCTACGTTCGAAATGGCTTTCAAGTCCTAAATTCCTAAAATCCTAAACCCGTGCAAGCTTGGTGTGCGCAAATTAATTTAACAAACTTATGGTCCAAATGAAAAACAAACAACATCAAACAATAAAATTATTCAAATTAATTGTAAATTCTATTGTTAGACAGTAAACACGAACACATATTCTCACTTCCCTTTTCAAAACTAGCTTCTGTGTATAAATAATATAATAAATAATAGTTAAATCTATTAGAATAATTTACATTACTGGTAGTCTTATCTCTCACAGCGAATTCGACTTATAAATCTTAAAATTAAATACAAACCTTACTTAAAACATGAAACAACACATCTTCATATATGTATCATTAAACTGGAATTATAAAATTGTATTTTAAATTATTTAAATTGATTAATAATAATATTTAAGATTTTAAACAAATCTTTAGAGTGCTTTCTTATACTTTATATTTTAATAATATAAAAGGGGTGAAAAATTATATAAAAAGTGGAAAAAAAAAGTCGAAATCGCTGTAACGCAGGTGCCGTTCAGTCGTTTTCTTAAATCAAATAACATCGAAAGTTAAAGCAAACGAGATTTTTAAGTACACAGTACCTTGTCTACAATTTACAGAGGCAAAATAGGAGAGGGATGAAGGCTCCTATTGCAATAAAAACAGGCAACATTACTGAGGAATCGTCTATGGAATAAGGATCTGGAGTTCGAGGACCACTCGTATGTCTATTACGAATTACGGATTCTTCCTCATCATCTTGCATTCCTTGATATTCTTCCGGTTCCAGAGGAATTGGTCCTAGTTGAGGAACGTCTGAAATAAAATCAATAAATTAAAATCTCTAAAATTTGTTTAGAAATTTCAATTTTCAATTTCTGAATTCACTTTAAGCAACCTTTTAATGATTTCGAGAATTAAGTGTTCAGCATTAAACAATTTTATGTCTATTATTATTTTAAAAAGATACATAATATTTTTCTTACCATCAAGGTTTCCTTTAATCACAGCAATGGCATTTATCTTTGGATTATCTCGGAATCCCTGAAAAATAATAAAACTTAGAAAATTGTAGTTTTAACTTAAACATTTTACACTTATGAAAACATCATTAACTTATACATATACACATATAGATAACTTTTAATGTCCATAAAAATACTTTTATGTATTCATTGTCACTCAGACATAAAAAGAGATATTATAAAACGGGTTTTCATTTTAAAAACACCTAGCATGGCTGTAATATGAAAACTTCCCCTTCAGATAATTTTCTAGCTTTTAACTGATTTTCAACAAGAGAAATGGAACAAGTTTTAAAATTATTTAGTAATTTTACCTTTATAAATTCGACTCGTATTTTTCCACCCAATATATCAGACTCTTGATCATTGTAATATAATTTTCCTTTCTGTACAGTGAATGAGACATATTCATCGTGAGCTATTCCACGACCAACTCTTTCAAATATATCCAAATCTGTTACGACTGTGTGATCCCCATTCAAAACAACGTCGAAGACCTGTTGATAAATTGAAGAATTACATATAAACTAAATAGTCAATGCTATACAAAACTTAACAGTTTTTCAAACACAAAGCTTTCGAAATTGAACAGATCTAAATTAAATTCGAATAGAATAAAAAAATTGAACTTGTAGCAGTTTTAAAGAATTTGAAATCTAACTCGTTAAACATTGCTTTGCCTTTTTCATTCCATGTCCAACAATTAACCGTATTCCTGGTAGAAAAAAAAAAAAAACAATTTACTGCCATTTCACAGTTCAGTGGTCAACCTGTAAAGTAATTGTCTTGCAATTCCGAACAGTATATTGAAAACAGAATTATATTTTTAACTAGCATAATAAATACATTTTTAAACCAACCTTCATATTCGGCGAATTAAAATAAACTTCGCAAAATTTAAGTATCATAACATATTCTCCATCTTCGGTAATCGGCACATCATAACCAAAAGTGCTGTGATGATATCGCTCGGTTTGATAAAGAATTTGATCCGCAGCATTTACCCTTCCGATAATAAGTTGTTTTCCATAATCGGAAGCGGTGCCAACTTTACCAGAAAGTGGATCTTTGACATAACGAATGCCAAAACTGTCAGTATGGGCTTCTCCTCCAGCATTAATTGCATAAATGACTTCGAGACACTCAACGCTTGGTACGAAGATACCAATTAGAAATAACAACAATAAATTAAAACAACAACTCCAACGTAATGCACGCATACTTGTGGATGTCTTTTTAGTGAATATTTACGAGATTTAAATTATTTGACGTGATATAAAGATCCCATAACTCACAGTCTTGCCACGAATCTAAGAGCAGAGAGGTTATGTGGGTTATTTAACATTTAATCGCTTTTTAAAACACACCGCAAACACTTGTGCTTGTGTCTCTGTTTCTTTTGATAAACATCTCCATTTGTGATTGAGCTTAGAAGTTTTTATCAGGCTTTTTAAATCTAAAGCCAACACAGCATTGACAGTTGACACTGATTAACACGTTTGACGTTTGACGTTTATACTTTCAATCATAGACGCAAGAAAATGCCGCCGTTGCCATTGCGAAGTGAAAACAAGAGAAAAAAATGCCCCGAATTTTAGTAATTCACCGTGTGATAGCGCTACTGTTCGGCGGGAAATTTAAAAAAAAAATAATTTTTAAACAATTTTTCATGACTTTTCATTATGAGTTCTTGACTGCAAATATATAACTGAAATTTTTGATGAAAATAATTTCTGATATTCGAAGAATTTCTATGAAAAGTTTTCGAAATTTAAAAATATTTTCATTGAGAATCTAAACTCTTCACAGAATGTCGTTGCATATCTTTAAATTTTGAATAAATAGAGTAAATTAATATTTATCATATTTAATTATTGAAAAGTACTTCCTTTTTTACTACTACTGAACTTTTATAATTAATTAAAACATTGTGAGTAGTGCAGTTTGTGACGTAGGTATAAATTTACATTTAATTTCTTCCGTATTCAAACTATAGAAACGTATGGATTTTTAAAGTTTTACTGCAGACATTATCAAGGTCAAAGTCATTACAACTGCAGTGTAATGTATGACATTCGTAAACAAATTTATTGGACAAGTATAAGCAAAATATCAATTCAATTTTTTTAAACGTATATTCATGCCATCACTTTTTAAAAATTGACTTTGTAGACTTTAAAATTAAATAAAGTGTTTTTATAATAAACAATCTACTTTTAAATATCAATTTTTATTTATTACGCTAGAATTTTCTATTTTTAATACCTAAATATTTGAAAAGCAATAATAAAGCCAGATACTCAAGTTTTTGAGTATATAAAGAATAATTATACTTTAAAAATTTGGAAATTATCAACAGTAATAAATTAAAAAATTTCGATTTTTAAAAAAGATGATCAGTCCTTCAAGAAATCCTTGTAATTTTCGCCTCAATGATTCGGATTTCTTTTGAATGTATATATAGCTAGAAACCGAAGTACATTGAAATTTTTCTGAGTAATGAATCTCGACTTGAAGTGCAATCTCTAAGGACACGTAGTATTTTTAACTGCAAGAACTGCATCTCTTTTCGATAATAAAATGACTGTCCTCAATGAATTCACTCAGTTCAGAAAAGACAAATAGTTTTATTTAATTTTCCAAAAAGGCTTTTTAACTTTCCTAATAACGATAATCAATACTATACGCAAATAGAAACACGCCATATAGAAAGAATTTTAAATATGTCAAGGTTTGAATTCATAGACTCAAAAATATTTATATCTAAGAAAATTAATCAATTTCTGATAATTTTTTCAAAATGAAACGTCTTTTAATGTTTCCATTATTTGAAAAATATTTTTAACAATATATTAAAAATGTTGATATATTTCAAAATTTATAAAAGCACATAGGGTATTATTTCTTATTATAAAAATGAATTTATATTCATTTGGAAGTTCACTGAACGTCTCATCGCGTCACTATACAGAAATATATATGTATATATCTCCCACTTTTTTTTTACACCTATCAAATTTGTACATTGTAAATCAAGGTATATTCTAAATTTTATACGTTCAAAATATAAAAAGGCGGATTGAAAAATGCGCCAAAAATGTTTAAATTTTTTAATTTCCTAAACTTTTTTCTGGGTTTTTACAGTAATTTATTATACTGTATCAATCAACTTGAGATCCTAAAAATCTAAAAGTTTATTATACATTTACGAAATTGTTTTAAGAAATATATTATTCATATCTGTAAAATGATACCAGCATAAATGGTGACCTTGTTTCCCTTGTTTTCTTTCATAAAATTTATTAATTATAAATATATAAAGTAAAATCAACTGATCTAAATTCCAAAACTCTAGATTATTCCAGAACAGTCTCTTTTCTCCATTTCCTCTATGTATTACCCCAATACTCCCGTCCCCCACAAATTTTCTTACCTGCTGTCAGCCTGTGATATGCGCACGCATCCTTCTCTTCCTTCAGCGCTTTAGTATGGCTTTACACTTTGATAAAATAGTACTAAAATCGTTATTAGAATACCAAGTTCAGAAAGCCTAAACTTAAAAGTCATTTATCATCAATAACACAATAATTTTCGAGTTACAACTTAAAATTATCATTTGTGAAAAGAATTATCAACGAAATCAGTTGCTGCTTTGACTCCAGTTGTTCTTTCATTTCCTTGGGAACTCGCCCTCTGATTCGTCCAGAACCATTCGTCGGCGGGAAGAAAGTTCCAGAACCGAACTTGGCCTGTCTCCAAAAATTATATATAGGGGTGAACTGTGCGCGTTCGTCACTCACGTTGCGAATCGTTGTAGGATAAACTTCTTCGTTATACATCTCTTTAAAAAAAAAATAGTAAACCACAAAGGTAATTCCAATTCTCCCATCTTATTTTGTTTTATTTTACTTGAATCTCAATTGTTTCGTCAAAATAAACGAACCTTCATTTCCGAGTTTTCTTCAATATTTCGTCGAAAAAGTGCAATTTTAGAGATTCTAACGCAACTCGGTTTTCTTTTCCAGAAAGACAAAATGGCCAAAGCACCTGCAGTGGGTATTGATTTGGGCACAACCTATTCCTGTGTCGGAGTTTTCCAACACGGAAAGGTCGAAATCATCGCCAACGATCAGGGAAATCGCACCACACCTAGTTATGTTGCCTTTACGGACACAGAGCGTCTCATCGGAGATGCTGCGAAAAACCAGGTGGCGATGAACCCCAACAACACTATCTTCGGTAAGCATTATTTTTTTCTACATTTTTCCTTCCTCTAATAATAAGCGATAAGCCTCCGTTTTCCCATTTTCTCTATTTGGCCTCGTGGTCTCCGCCATTGGACTTTGTAGTAGTTCAATAACGGAAGAAAAATGGTGAGTGACTTCCTTTCGTAAATTTCATGACGTGACTCATCCTTTCAACATTTTATAATTTGTAACGTCATCTGTAACTCATTTACTGATAAATTATCTCTTGAAGAATTTATTCCCAATGTTTCCTCTTCATCATTTTTTTTTAATTCTCGAAAATAATAAAATTATATCTTTTTAAGAATTTTTCGTCATTTGTACAACACGTTTTTTTTTAGAGGAATTGTTTATTCTTTTGTACTATTAGTAGTTATTTTTTATAATATGTATTTCCTCAATATTTTTAGAAGAGAATGTGACCACATGAAAAATTTCACCAATGTTATTAGTCCTGAAGTTTTTTTGTGGAGAAAAACTAGAGGAAACATTAAATCGATAAAATTGGTCACGTGATCGAATGACATGTACTTAATTTATTAGAGGTAGAATTTATTCAAAAAAAAAAAATGTAAGGAACATGACCAGTCCTATATTTCCTCTATTTTAGAATGAATAGAGTGATCCCTGAAAGTGGCTTTTACCATCTTAACTAGACGATCTCTTTCTAACTAGACAATTTCTTTTCCAATAGATGCCAAGAGACTGATCGGTCGTCGTTTTGAGGACGCCACCGTCCAGGCTGATATGAAGCACTGGCCTTTCGAGGTCATAAGTGATGGTGGCAAGCCTAAGATCCAAGTTCAATATAAGGGAGAGACTAAGACCTTTTTCCCTGAAGAAGTGAGTTCGATGGTCCTGGTTAAGATGAAGGAAACTGCCGAAGCTTACCTCGGCAAGACCGTCACCAACGCTGTGATCACTGTACCTGCCTATTTCAACGACTCGCAGCGTCAGGCAACAAAGGATGCTGGAACCATCTCCGCCCTGAACGTTTTGCGTATCATCAACGAACCCACCGCTGCAGCCATCGCATACGGTCTTGACAAAAAGGCAACCGGTGAACGCAATGTTCTTATCTTCGATTTGGGTGGCGGCACCTTTGACGTTTCCATCTTAACCATCGAGGATGGAATCTTTGAAGTCAAGTCGACAGCCGGAGACACCCATCTTGGAGGAGAGGACTTTGACAACCGCATGGTCAACCACTTCGTACAAGAGTTCAAGCGGAAGTACAAGAAAGAACTCTCAGTCAACAAACGTGCTCTTCGTAGGTTGAGAACCGCCTGCGAACGTGCGAAGAGAACTCTCTCTTCCTCCACCCAGGCTAGTATCGAAATCGACTCTCTCTATGAGGGAATCGACTTCTACACTTCGATCACTAGGGCTCGTTTCGAGGAGCTCTGCGCTGACCTCTTCAGAGGTACTCTCGAACCTGTTGAGAAATCCCTCCGGGATGCCAAGATGGATAAGTCGCAGATCCATGACATCGTCCTCGTTGGTGGCTCCACCCGTATTCCCAAGATCCAGAAGCTCCTCCAGGACTTCTTCAATGGAAAGGAGCTCAACAAATCCATCAACCCCGATGAAGCTGTGGCTTACGGAGCTGCCGTCCAGGCAGCTATCCTTCACGGAGACAAGTCCGAAGAGGTCCAGGACCTTTTGCTTCTTGATGTCACCCCTCTTTCTCTCGGTATTGAAACTGCTGGCGGAGTCATGACTGCCCTCATCAAAAGGAATACTACTATTCCTACCAAGCAGACTCAGACCTTCACCACCTATGCCGATAACCAACCCGGCGTGTTGATTCAAGTAAGTATTCAACGATTTTCGCTTTCTTATTTTGAAATATTATTATTCCTTGCTTAATATTATTGAATACTTCAAAATGAAACATTCTAAACATAAAAGTGGTTTAAACAAATTTAGTTAAATTTTTTTTTTCTTATCTTCAGGTATATGAAGGAGAGCGTGCAATGACAAAGGACAACAACCTCTTAGGGAAGTTCGAGCTCAGCGGCATTCCACCAGCACCCCGTGGCGTTCCACAAATTGAAGTCACCTTTGACATTGACGCCAACGGCATTTTGAACGTCTCCGCCGTAGACAAGTCCACCGGCAAGGAGAACAAAATCACCATCACCAACGACAAAGGTCGCCTGAGCAAGGAGGACATTGAGAGGATGGTGAACGAAGCAGAAAAATACAGAAGTGAAGACGAGAAGCAGAAGGAAATCATCGCTGCCAAGAACGGCCTTGAGTCTTACTGCTTCAACATGAAGAGCACCGTCGAAGATGAAAAGTTGAAGGACAAAATCAGTGCAAGTGACAAGCAAGTCGTCCTCGATAAATGTAACGACATCATCAAGTGGCTTGATGCTAACCAACTCGCAGACAAGGAAGAATTCGAGCACAAGCAGAAGGAACTCGAAGCTATCTGCAACCCAATTGTCACCAAATTGTACCAAGGAGGTGGTATGCCCGGTGGGATGCCCGGAGGCTTCCCAGGAGCGCCTGGCGCTGCTCCTGGAGCTGGTGCTACCCCAGGATCCGGTGGTGCTTCCGGACCCACCATCGAGGAAGTCGATTAAACAACTCATCGATAATAAATAAATAATAATAAATGGACTGCCACGCCAAGAAATAAAAAAAATAGATGAATCAATTCGTGATGTATTCCTTTAGTTCCTCAATCCGGATGTATTTATTTCACGTTTCTTAAGCTTTATTCAATTTTTGTATTCATATATAAATTTCATTCTCATTTTTCTAGTATTTTTCATTTTTAAGTAAAATATAAAACAGTATTTCCCGAATTCAAAAAATGTCTCACTTTTTCCCCTGATGTTAAGAGTATTTAATTAATTCTTCATATTAGAAATTTAATGTTCTTGCAAGCTTTTCAAAAATTCTAGTACGGGTCTTTCTATTTTACTTAATGTAATTAACATTAAAGTTCGAAATATCTCGGTAATTTAAAATTGGGTAAGGTAACAAAGATCGTTACCGTAACTTAAGTAATTTAAGAGAATTAACATTTTTTAACATTATATAAGTAAAAAATCGCACCTTGTCCTCTAACTACACTCGACGTTCCCAATAGTAAAAGAGTTTTGTTCTCAATAATAAAGAGCGCAACTCGCAATAAGCACTTCATACCACTGCTCATGCGCTGCATTCGGCATCTGATTGGTTGCTATTAGCGCGCAGTTTAAAATACTAAAAATAGTATTTTATACGCAATACGCATGCGCAATTGATGTGAAATTTGAGGAAAGGCATTTTTTTACTATTGGGAACGACTCTGGTTTGAATTTATTTACTATTGGGAACGTCGAGTGTAATATAATATAATATCACTAATATAATATAATAATATCACTAATATCTTTGGTAATATTGGTCACATCATTCATTGTGGCAAAATTACGATAATATTTTTTACAGTGTACTTACTACAGAAATATTTTTTATTTTTCTTTTAGAGGGGGAAAAATCCCCCTTGGTGCCCCCCCTGGCTACGGTCATGGATTATCGACGGCCCTGAGACTGCTTACTGACTTTCTGTTGGAGAAATTCTACCGTTGGCTGAAATTTGAATCGCGCGCCAAATTTTGACCAATGGCAGCACACATTTGCAATCGGCTAAAGAAATACTGCAGGAATTCATAGAATTCAAGAATTCACCAATCAGCTGCATTAAAAGACGAGCCTGTCCCTGTCGTGCCTGATCTGATCCTGCATGTAAGTTCTTAGGATTCTTAGTGAAAAGTGAAAATAAGCAAAGTTTTTGTCTTAATTAATCATTAAATTGACAACAATGAATAATATTATTCTTCTAAAAACTGCATTTTCCTATTGTTCTTCGAGAAAAACATGAATTAGAAATGAAGCATTTTCCTAACCTTATCTTCTTGAAGTGAATTCCGACCATAATATTAAAATCTTGAGCAAGACCACCCAAAAGTTATTAAAATCATTTTAAAAGATGGATGAAATAGTTTTAAATTTAAATAAAAGAATAGTGGCGGCTCAACAGCAGGAAAGCTTATCAAAAACTTTTATGTCTGCTGAAACCGATGAAATTCGTATGGTATTTACATTTTCCGTTCTGGAAAAATTTTGCCTTATCCCGACATCGAAATGCGAGAAAAAAGATTCTGCCGAGTCCACAAAGCTCAGAAACCAAGGGAATCGAATCTTCGTAGGTAATCACAATAACGCATCAGAACATGTCAAAGCATGGGAGCTTTATTCCAAAAGTATAGCATTTGCACCAAACAATTCAGAGGAACTTGCTCTGGCTTTCGCCAACAGATCTGCCGTCCTCTTTCATTTGCAAAAATATTCAAAAGCTGTGGAAGACATTGAAAGAGCACTGAATTTAAATTACCCAGACCACTTGAAAGTGAAATTATTTTTACGAAAAACTGAATGTTTGGCTTTTTTGGGAAGTTCAAAAACCTCTGAAGCTTATGAAGAAACTTTAGAATTACTGGAAAAAACATCCCTTGATAATTCGAATACTGAGAAGTGTAAAGCAAAGTTGAAAGACATTATTGAGATTTCGAGTGTGAAGGTGAAAAATGATACCGATCCAGTTATTCCTTTGATTAAACCACAGAATGAAATTCTGTGTGCTACTGATGCTTTGGCTGTGAGATACAATGATAAATTTGGAAGACATGTAGTTACTACTCGCAAAGTTCACTCTGGAGAGATTCTGGCTGTAGAAAAGCCTTATTCTTTGAGTCTTGCAACTGAAAATATGTACACGCATTGTGCTTTTTGTTTAAGAATTGCCTGGGCCAGTATTCCTTGTGAGCATTGCGTTTTTGTTGTTTATTGTTCAGAAAATTGTAGAGATGTGGCATGGAAGAAGTTCCACGATATTGAATGTCCGGTGACTGGTCTTTTATTGAATTTGGAGATGAATAAGTTGGGCCTCTTTAGCATGAGGATGGCAATTTTGGCTGTTAGAGAGTTTAGAACTTTGGAAAAGTTGAGGGCTGAACTGATCGAAGTTGATAATTGCAAAGGTAAGTTTTGAGTTCCGGTAATATCATTTTATTTGTAATTGTGTAATTTTGTAATTTCTTACATGAATTTATATAAAAATTAATTTTTTTAGATCCAAGAACGAAAGGATTCTCACAAGATGGAAAGCTTTACAGTAACAAATATCGAGGCATTTACAGTCTTGTTACAAATACAGAAAAAAGATCGTTATCAGATCTTTTTGGAAGAGCCATCAACTCGACATTTATTTTGTATTTTCTTGTAACACGTACATCATTCTTTAAACAAACCTTCGATAAAAACGATTTAGCCTCGATGGCTTTAAATAAAGATGTCATGTTTGTTGGAGGATTAATTTTACGTCACCAGCAAATTATTCCATGCAATATGCACACTGTGAGCATATTTTCTATTCATTTTCATTATATTTTCTTCCTTATTTTTTTAATTTTAATTTTTTTAATTTGAACGAAGAATGTAGATTTTAAAATTTATATTTTAGCTTGGGGAGGAACGCAATTTAGATTCTGAAGATCGTGGATCCGCAGCTTTGCCTTTTTTCAGTTTGATAAATCACAGTTGTGATCCTAACGTTTCACGAAACTCATTAGCAGAACATATTGTCCTTTATGCTCTTTATCCAATAGAAAAAGATACCCAGGTAATTCAATTTGGATATTTATGTTCACTTTTTTATAAATCAGTCTTAAAAAACATACTCTTGATTTTAGATTTTTGATAACTATGGCTGTCATTATGCTGTAATGCCGAAAGCAGACAGACAAAGGCAGTTATTAAGGCAATTTTATTTCAAATGCGAGTGCACTCCTTGCCAGAAAAACTGGCCAATGTATCGCGAATTGCCTTCTATGCACGTAAGTTAAAATTCTTTCCATTTATTTACTATACTATAATTATTAAATACAATTTGAAGTAAATTTTTAAGCTTGATTTTATTTTTCAGACTTTGGTAAAGTCGCGGGCAGATAGAATCAAAGTGGAACAATCCCTTGACAAGTTCAACGAATATGTGGACTTTGCAATGAAAGGAAAAGTATCTGACAAACCTTATATGATAAATGACTTGACGAGGATGATCGAAGTATTACTAAAATACGTGACTCTTCCCTGCGTGGAAGTTAATAACGTAATCGAAACTTTAAAGCGCGTGTTTGCTTTAAATGGAAACAGGTTCGAAATACCTAATCTGAAACGGGTATAATTTTAAATTCGTATTTAAAATAAGAAAAATATCAGTAATGTATCAGTAATCTTTAACACTTTTTGAAGCTTTGGGTATTAAATATCCTAGTCACTTTTCAAAATAGCTTTCGGAGTCTGTAACAAAACATGTATGTTTATGATAGTTTATATTTCGTGTGACAACGATACATATTAGATTATATATTATTTATATAATTCGAAAAAGCTTTATATCAAAATATTTTTCTAAATTATTTCGAAATTTAAGACTTGACCACTTTTTTATTAAGTCATATAAATTCACGCATAGTTTCATATAGTTTAATAAAATTATTAACATCTTTATATTTTAACTAATCAACAGTTATACTGCTCTCTAACAAGTTAAGCGCCACGTCAATCATCGGTGACTGACACTAGACTTTCGGTTTAGGCCGCGTCAGCGGTCAGCCAGCGGTGGCTGATACTGAAATTACGTTTAGGCCCGTGGCCTGACGGGAACTGCCTTCAAAATCGGCGTGGCGCTCAACGTGCTAATATTTTTATAAAAACAGTATTCCAATTTTAAGCAACGAACTGAATTGCGCTTTGAAATAAGGAGGCTATTTTCATTGTATATCTCTATTCGTGTTTCACTTTTTTTTATTTTTCGTTAAACATAGAAGTTTATCTTGCAGTTAGACTGCAAATATTTTAAGACTGAAAGTCTTCGTTATGAATAGATTATGTCTATATATTATTAAATATTAGTATGTTATTGATGTTCCTGCAAATTTCCCTGAATACAAAATCTATATTTCAGATATTAATACTTTATGCTGCTTTTTGAATGTATGCAATATTTGTATTTTTAAAAGAGTGTTTAATCCGTATTTTAAGTTGAGAAGAACGTTATCTCGTCTTCCAAGGAATAATATATGCTCAAAAACTTGACTTCAGAGACTTTAATAAATGTTCGTGTGAGAAATTGGCATTGGAGTTATTTTAAATAATATCTTAAATACCTATTTCTTCTGACCGAGTTTTTATACTACTAGTTGGCCTTTAATTTAAACTAAAAAAAAAGATCGATTTTTTTTACAAACTATCATTTTCTCCCTCAAATAATTAACAATGTAAATAATTTATATACATATATGCAAGTTTTCACGCAAACTCAGTAGTGATTGTTCCACTTTCAAACGGAAAACGTACCGTTTCCAAGGAAACGCATTTCCATTCTAAGCCAAACTCTTAAAGATTATAGTTGAAAGAAATGAAGGCGTAACAAAGAAGTATTTTCCGAGTTGATATTTAATTTTTTAAGCAAGATGTCCTTTCACGCAACGCCTTTACTATACCTCAATATGGGAGGAGAGATGCTATACGTCTTACGTGAAAGATTAAGAGCTCAGAGGATCGATTTCAATAAAACTATCCAAGGCTAGTCTAGAATTATTATTTAAGGTGCACCCCTCACATTGATTTCTGATATGCACTTTCATGAAAATTAATATTTTCATCAAATTCTATCACCATGAAAAGATTCTAAATTCAAAGCATATTTAAAACCATGAATAATAATAAAAAAAAATAAAGAAAATTATTTGCAATTTGAATATATGATAAAAAATTCTGGCTCAAAAGATGTTCAAAGTAGAAATTACTCAATATTGTATGTGTACAAATATTTTGTAATTTCATAAAATATAAACAAGAAGTAATTATCATTCTATTTATAGTAATGGACGATGTGACGGCAGCCCTTTTAAATCCAAAAACACTCTCCTTAATATTTGAAAAGTCTCCCTTAATGGATATGGCATCCATTCGTTCGATTCTGGAAAGCGTAGTACTTTGCTCAATAATGAAGCTAGATGCAAACAGCATGAATAAATTATTCGATTTGATGACAATGATGTTCAAATATCAATTGACTGCAGCTACGGGACCAAGAGAAGTTATCCTTATCACTCTAAATCACACGGATTCGATGCGAGATATGGTCACAGACGAAAGTGCACACGAATGTGTGAGCTTAGTTCATCAAATGATTGTTGACGTGAGCTCTATTCCCTATAAATAATTTAATATATTATTGAAAAATTAATTTTATGCGATAAACATATTTTCAGTTGTATTCCAACCTGAGCTACGAGGAAGTCTGGCAAGCGAGAAACGATTGTTTGGACCTGTTGAGACATTATAATGTGCGAGTAAATGTTCTTCTAAGACTAGGTCTTCAAAACCAAAATGCTACATTCAATATTGGAAAACAAAATTACAACGAGCGATACGAAAAACAACGAGCAGAAATAGGCCAATTGAAACTTGCAGATGTAGTTTGTGAGAAATGCGCAATTGGGTCTTTCAATCTATTTGGTGATCGAATTACTTTGCTTGGAAAAAATATGTAAATGTCCATTTTTCTATTTCCTTTCATTAAAAGGACCAAAAAGCTTTTAAACCCTCTGGCAATTGTTTTAAATTTCATATCAATTTACAATTTTACTTGCAGATATTCTCCCTCGTATGGAAATCAACCAAAACCCTGTTTAAAACGAACTAGTCGGCAATTATCAACAAACTCTGGATGCAGAGCTGAACTTGGAATGCTGGCATTGCAATTGGGAACCGAAGAAACGACCTACGAAAGACCCTTCAGTCTAACGCTTTACGTAAATAACGAAAATTTGAATAGGAAAAAAGGAATTGATGGTGAGCAAACGGAAAATTATATTCAAGATGATGAGGGAATAGAAAAAGGGAAATCAGATGTAAATCAGCAAGAATACAAAAGCAAGCTCGAGAGTTTATACGCTGACTTGGAAGGCGATTCAACGGATATAAAAAGAAGTATGGACCTTCTTGAACTTCTCGACGAAGTTTAATCGAAAGATTTTTGTGAATATTGTTAAGGCATTTTCTATTTTTTAATTTTGAATACCTGCTATTTAAGTATTTATTATTGATAATTATTATATTTACAGGTTTCAATTTTTTAAATGTTTCAGTATTAATAGATATTTATTTTAAATACCTGTAAACTTCCTTTCATATCCCGTTCGATATAAACATACCAGTGTTCATTCGAGAAGCAATCTATGAGTGCCTTCGTGGAATAAAGGCGACCAAGTGTGTAAAAATCGCCTTTAATACAAAATTCTATTCCTTATGTACACTTGTATATTCTAATAAATGCACAATCATACAAACGTGCCTTTCATCTTCTTTTCTATTTTCCTTTGATAAAGACTTCAATTCTTCTCCATGTTTAAAATGTACTTGAGTCCCTGTTTACCATCAATTTTTAGAGCATTTACTATCGCATCATGGTATTCAGAAAAAGGAACGATCTTATAAGGTGGTGCATGCAATTTCTTCTCTTTGAATAATTTGGCCAAGTCCTCAAACATTTCTGTTCTATTTTTTGTATTCTGGTTCTTTTTGTTCCACGCGGTCATCCAGAAACCTTTCACAGATATGTCCTGCAAAAGCAATCAGTTTATAAAATATTTAGTTACTGTAAAAGAAAAGCTCATTCTTCTTCGGAGTTTAATGTGAGACGCTGAGTATTTTTGTAAGAATGAAATTACCTTAAAAATTAGAGCAGAAGTGGGAACAGTGACTGGTTCCCTCGACATTCCACCGTAAGTAACCATGATACCACCGCTTCCAAGTTGTCTTAAAACTTCGAGAGCATTTTGCCCTCCTATGCAGTTTAAAGCCAATTTTGGCTGTGGAAATTTTTTACTTTTAAATAAATCTGTTGTTCGAAGTTCCTCTTCAGTTAGGACTTCTGTCGCTCCCAGTTCTTTAAGTTGAGACTAAGAAAAGATTAATAGAATTAAATATTTCAAATAAGAAACTTTATATGATTATTATTATATTTATAAATTATTATTATATTTAAAAGAGAAGTTTTACCTTTAATTCTGAAATTTGTGGTCTATCTCTAACGACGCTAACGGTTTTATGATTCCATACTTTGCAAAGTTGAATCACCAATTGCCCCACTGCGGAATTTCCTCCGTTCTGAATAACCGTATCTCCAGGTTGAAGTGAAACAAAGTCTTTTAACATTCTGTATGCAGTACAGGGATTGACGTTTATCATACTTGCTTCCACTGTTCCAATTTCTTTCGAAATCTGAAGCAAAGTCATTCAATTTAATAATCGAAAATATATTAAAGAAGTAGTTATAATTCGAACACTGAAAGAAATCAGACATACATACCTTCATAAGATCCTCTGCTTTGTAATTGCCTTGTGTTCTCCATGTTCCTATATTAGAACCATTTGGAACAACTCGATCCCCAACTTTTAAATCCTGAACACTTGAACCAATTTCAATCACTTCTCCAACTCCTTCGTTTCCTGGAACTGCCGGTAAAGGTGGTTTACTTGGATATTTGCCTTGAATTGTATTTATATCAGCTGGATTCACAGGTGATAACAACCACTTCACTGAAACCTGTACAATAATTCAGTTAAAAATCATTTTTAAAAATACAATAAATAAAACTAAAACACTGCAAAGTTCAAAAATTGGAACCCAGCATATACAGAATTAGATTTTAACCAGAAAATTAATCATGTAATTTTTATTGATATTTAAGACAATATATTTTTCTTACCTGATTTCCTTCAGGTTTGTTGACTTCATCAGTGGTACACTGCAAAACTTTAGCAGGTTCACCATATTCTTTATAAAGCAATGTTTTTGCAGATACCACACTCATGTTTCGAAGGGCCAAAAATTTTGGTAAGTAACTTAAATGTGGAAATTTTGTCAACAATCTTGTTATTTGTATAGCCATTTTTACCTTATTAGCTTCTCAAAAATCTGAACTTATCAATGACATTAAAAAACTATGTAATTATTTAAAAAATGTATACAAAATTGACACAAGTCTCCCAGCAGTGACAGTACGATTTTGAGGTTAAGAAATTCATATAAGACACCAGACGGTTCTGTCATAGGGATACCAATCTTTTGTATTAACGTTTTTTACTTACTTTATCAATAGAAAAATATCTGAGTTTTCTTTTTTGCAGTTATAATTCTTATAATTGCAAAATAAAAAAACCGTTTCGCCAGATATTTTTCAAAAGTAAAAAAAATGTAATTTTAAACTTCCCGCGTACTGTGAAAATAGTTTTCAATTGACCACAGCAGTTATGCATGCCAGTCTTGGCAGAAAATTCAAATTCAAATTTAAATTTTCTCTGATGATTGGTTGTAAAAATCCTGCATTGAGTGTTGGTAATATTGGTCACATCATTCATTGTGGCAAAATTACCATAATATTTTTTACAGTGTACTTACTACAGAAATATCTTTTATTTTT
>CAJFCO010000046.1:2745016-2755158 GCA_904066015.1 Synergus gifuensis | reverse complement strand
CAAATTTCAGCCAACGGCAGAATTTCTCCAACAGAAAGTCAGTGAGCAGTCTCAGGGCCGTCGATAATCCATGACCGTAGTCAAGGGGGGCACCAAGGGGAGGATTTTTCCCCCCTGGAAATGAAAAATAAAAAATGATAAAAAAATAAAAGTAATTTATTTTATCGTTACCTTCTCGGTAACGATACCGAGAACGGGAATATTACCTCGGTAATATTACTCACCAAAAACTTTAATTTTTACACGCATATATATTGTCATATATGAATTATTTTATTAAAAGTTAAGGCTTTGAACGTGGATGAAATTATAACTAACTATTTACAAATGATCAATTTTATTAATAACTTTCATTTTACAAAACTTCAATTTAAACTTCACGAAAGATAAAAATTTTCCTAAATTTTCAGGTTCATAAAAAGAAAAGATCAATTTCTTTCTTAATTTATAAAGAACGACATTCACAATCTAGAATTCCATTTCAGGTGAATAATTTACTCATTTGAGAATGTTTGAAAATATATATTTCACAATAGGCAAAACTATCATGGTAAAATTAAATTTTTTTCTGAAAAAGATCAATATAAAACAAACGTATATTAATATATGCAGGTGATATAAAATAGCAATGTAAAATACTTTGTACAATTCGCCTTTAGTCTGACAAATGAAAGTTACATTGATGTTTTTTGTGATGTGTCACGAATAATAATAACGATTGTGTTGTACAAATTATTGAAATTAATAGTTGTTCCTTCCTCTCTTTTGTTCTTCGCCACAAAAAAGTACTCTTTTCGCTAATAATAAATTTCAATCTTATATTACATATTTGAGAGTACATTTGATGCAGGTTTTCTTATATAATTTATCATACATACGCTGTCACGATGACAATGATGTTATTTATCAATATTTGTATATTTATACAGAGCAAAAGATATATTCACATAGGGCTTGAATTTATCCTTTCAAAAAAAATCTTCCAGAAAAAGAGTCGTCGATCTTCATCAAAAAAAGAAAAGAAAATGATGGCTCTCAATTAAAAAAAATATTGTACACATTAATTTACAATTTAACTATAATAATCATTTATTCGTACTGAATTTTAACGTCAATATTCAATTTCAAACTCTAATTAAAAAATTACGCAGTAATTATTACATCCTGGCAATTGTATATCTGCAAACAGAGACGCACGACTTTTCTTTTCGCAAAGTAAATATAAAAGTAATAAATATTATGTATAAGGAAATGGCTTTTACTTTTTTAGTCTTATAGCAGAAGTTTTCTTGATATAACTCATATCAAAGATATCTTTGCTCGTACATTAAGGGCATATGATACTTTATCATTAGAGCAAATTAGTTATACCAATTATACATTCATAATAGTAAATATTATTAGTAAATAAGAGTCAATAAACCTTCGTCTAATGTAGACGAAGGTTTATTGACTCTTATTAGATGAATATATTTATTATTATGAATCTATAATTGGTATAACTAATTTGCTCTTATGTTAAAGTATCACATGCCCTTAAGTAAATGTTATCTTAAACGAAAACGTCTGATTTTTTCTTCAAATCCAGAAAGAATTAATGTTAACTAGTCGAGCGTCTCAATCAATATTTTCTATTTCAACATAATTCACAAACAGGTCAAACACATTTCTGTGAAAATCGTGGCATTCGTGGTCACATACTTTAAAACAGTATCCATGAAAAGGACATGGAGGAATTTTTGACTATAAGGATTGCTAAAGTTTCAATCTGTATTAGAGTTTTAAAGAGAGGATAGTCTTTCGAAAACGAGAATATTCAAAGAAGTTATGACTCAATTTTCTCATTAAAATCAATTCAAATTATATATTTTTCCTGCAAATATCACTGAGACATTCAGAATCATCCAACGTTTTCATTAAATTCAAATTAATCGTTCAAATTTGAGTATTGTCAATCAAACCCTTCACGAATCTCGATTCTAATAAAAGGCCATCTATAAATTATGTAGCAGATTTTGGTGAGGAAACTAGCCTAGTTACACAATGGCAAAAAACTACGAGAAAAATCTGAAAATACGTTTCAAGGTAGAATGGGTGGAATTAAAATTTTCCGGAAAGAGTATATTACGTAATTTATGAAAGGCCATAAGGGATATTAATACAAATTATCCAAATACTCGTCATATTCTCGATTCTAAAGAATATTCTCGCGAATACAACCCAATTATAAATTATAAAAAATTTTAGAATTCTATTCTGGATCGCTTTGTAGTGTTTCACCATTTGTCAAAACTAAAGCATCGTCGTCAGCTTCGTTGTAATCGAGAGAGAGGACGCTCTCTCTTCTTGTTTTCTTATGAACTCTTTCCTCGTCACTACCCTGTACACTTTTATCTCTCTTTGTCCTATCCCTCCCCCTAGTTGTCCTGGTCAACACTTCCTCCCCATTTGTCTTACCACTATTTCTGTTATTACTTTTGTTCTTAGTCCGTAACGTCCTTCGACTAGGGCGAGTCGGTTCCTCCTCTTCCTCGCGATCACTGAGTTCTTCATTTTCAACTTTGATGATCAAGGCAGGTGAATCCCTAGAGCTTTCATCGTTTTGCTCCGGCTGAGGATCATTACGATCAGTTCGATCCGTCCTTTCATTTCCGTCACTCGCGCGTTCACTCTTAGGCGATTTTTCAGGTGGTAAAGGTGGAGTCCTTGCACCTTTGCACACCTCACTATCTTCGGTTTTCACCAACTTGAGATCCACGGCAGGATTTTCTTCCGGATCAGCTTTGATCGGCGGCGTGTGTGGAGAAAGCCCATTTGTTAAATTATTTTCACTCGAATTTGTTTTTAAAGCTGCGTTTTCTTGTTGCAGAAGCGTCACAGATTCGCGGGCCTTGCGGAGTTCTTGCTGGAGGAAGTATATCGTGCTCTGCATACCTTCTACATCCTCATCCAAATCCTGAAGGAATTCGTCCAGCTCTAAAAAAAAAAATAGATCATAGATTGTTGTTCTTTTTTAGTATAAGAAAAGTCACTTTGAAATGAACAAGAAATACGAATCAAATGTGTACTATTAAATTGTTTATTATTTACTTACCAGTCTGTGATTTTTTGACTTCTTCGCTATACCCTTTTTGAAGTGCAAGTTCTCCTTCCAATTTGGCTATTCTTCCGCTGGCAATCATCCTTCCTAACTCTTCATTTTCTTGATAGAGCAGTCTGCACTTTGCCATTAATCTCTTTCCCGTATTACTGAAATTTAGAAGAATATACAAACATAAGTTTTGCTTTTATAATCAACAATGATCTCCGATGTTTTTAATTCGATAAATGCATACCTATCGGGAGTGAATTTCCAAGCACTAAGTTCATTCTGAGTATCTTCTAATTTAGCCTTCGTCGTAATCAATTCTTGCCTCAGCTTCTGAATTAATATATTTACAGCTGGATCTAAGAGAGCGGATCTCAATGCTGCTGCGGACGGTGCTTGGGCGGCTTTCATTTCAGATATTTGACTCTGTTTATGTGAAACAAATAATTGTTAAGCATAAGTAAAACCGTTAAAATTAAAAGAACTTTTTAAATAAATATTTCTTAACTAAAATTTGAATAAAATCTACTTACAACATATTCTTGTAATTCTTGTTCTTTGGAAGCCAGCCTCCTCACTAGAATCTTTTCCCTATGCGATGCTTCTGCATACTGTTGTCTGTATTTGTCTTCGGATTCTCTTAGAGAGGCTATTTCACCTAGAACAAGACCATTTTTATATTGAAAAAAAATCTCTAAACAATTTCATACCTTCAGACACAATTCCCAATTTATAGCAATTACAATTTATAATATTTATCGTAAAAATAATTAAAACAAATGCAAATTTGAAGTTAATAATGCGTATATTATAGGAATTGTATTGAAGGTTGGAAAAATTGATGAATGGACATTAAATATACGAAAATTCGATACGGATATTCGCGATTGTTTTATATTTATCGTCACACAATAAAAACAGTGGGAGGAAAAAACGTACGCGAGTGATAATCGCAAATCACCATAAATCTTTCGATAGTGGGATGAAGTGGTTCTCAGCAAATCTATTATTGGTACCCTAAGTGCGCACATAAAAGATGTTTATAGTGACATTGACTGCCTGACAATTGACATCGTTAATTGACGCATACTTTGATATCTGGTGTCGTTGCAGGCGCCATTCTTTGAGTTCTGTTGCTCCACCGATGTTCATTTTCTCCCCACAGAATCCACACAGCTTTCTTGCTTCCAGCACCGATTTGTCGAGATTTTAGCAACAATTCGGGACATGGATGAAGATTAAAAAGCCATTGTGAAAAACTCAGGACATTTCAAAACGTGCTTAAAAGAAAATTGAGGTAAGAAGAATAAGAAAAGCAATCCTCGTAATTTTTCTCGTCGCTTTTCTTTTAGCTGACTTTATTTTAGGGGAGAAGCCAGTTGCTTCAAATCACAAACCGTGCACGATAAAACACTCGCTTTTTCGCACTATATTTTTTCAAATCGTGAAGCAAGCCATGTGAAAATTGGAACACCACACTGGCACTGAGGAAACTTTTGCTTCTTCTGATTCGAGAATAGGCTTCAATTTTTTACACCCTCACTGCAAGATTCACAATTTGGCAAAAGAATCACTGGGCGAAACACATTTTCTTTTCACTGTGCCGAATTTTTTGCTCAAGTCTGCACAACACAACACAATCGCTAGTGAGATAGTGATGCACTCCAAACATACCGGTAACGGAAATTCATAAACAAACTTCATGTGTACCTTAATATCTAGAAAACCTGTCGGTGCAGACAATTCTTAAATTTAAGATAACAATCGAGTTTATTTAGTTTTTTGATTACTTAAATCTTTTCTTACGATAGATTACTTTTGGTAATCAGATCTAAAATGAAACTCGAGTGTCTTCTTAAAATTTGTGAAGAAGTTTTTTTTACAGAAATTCGTTATCCATAAAATGATATACAAACTTTAAAAACGAAGATTCATAATAATTATAGAAAATCAATTAAAACCATTTCGATCGCGGAATCAAAATCTCAAATTAAATCTCAAGTTACAAAGAATTTGTAAATTGTTTGCAGATTTTATAAATAAATTTCAAAGAGACTATTCAATTAATCAAATCTTATGTAATGGATAAATATTCGAGTTTCTGTGTATATTTTCCTTCTTTTTTTTAGTCTCGCACCTTTTAAAAGTAAATAAATATTGAATTCACTTGTGACTGATAAGATCCCTGAATCTTAGCGTCTCTAAGAGAGTCTTATCTCGAAATAGCGAAAAGGCCGACTTGATTCTCGATTCAATTCTCATTTTGAATATTCAGTTAAGTAGAAATGTGGGGAGTGAGATGCTCTCGCTCTCATGTGATCTCAGTACCTTCCTGGGCTGTCGCCTGTGCCTCTAGACACTCCACATACAAGTCCTGTTCACGCCACTTGGCCACGATCTCGTCCTTAGTTAAGCTGTCCATCTGTTGATCGGTGATTTTCACTCGACGTGGTTGTCTGGGCGACCTGGGACTGTTTGGTTTTCCGCCAGCGATGTCGTGTGGACTCCGGGGAGAAGACGGACCTGCCGACTTGACATCATTGCCCTCCTCCGCCATCCTGATGCTTTTTCTTTTCGAACGCCTCGAAAAGGAAGCTCTTTTAACGTGAGGTGTAATATGTACGAGCTAATACACTTTTTTTATTACTGCATCAATTTTTCAACAGAGACCATCTGCCTGTAAATAAATGATTTCTATTAGATTTATTTTCTCCTTGGATCAAAGTTCTCACCTGAAATTTCAATCTCTTCATTTTACTTAATAAATATTATGAATGGATATTTGTCCGCTTTGTAGTGGTACTTATTTCTTAAATAAAATTATGCGTAAAGAGCGAAAAAATGTCTAATTTTAATCACTTTTGGAATTAAATGATTAAGTTTTATGTTTAAGAATTTATACTTCTCGAAATAATTTATTGTCGTTTGATAGCCTTATATTTATTCTACAAAGAAAATAGGTAAATGCATAAGTGTCGGAAATCAACGTTTAAGTATAAAATGCAGATATAATAATACAGAATTTCAACATTAATCATTAACTTTAAACTCTACAGTTAATATAGAAAAGCAAGAAATCAATACGAAAAACGAATCAAAAAGATAGTAAATAAACCTCACGTGCTCACAAACTGTAGTGCATAAACAAACCTAAAAATATATTATCGACCTAAAAAACAAAAATTTGCGTATCTAGAATATGAATCGCTATATAATATGTGAATCGTTAATGACAAATTTAGGTACTCTAAATGACTTGGATGTTTATAACTTTTTACAAATTCAATTCTTAGATAACTCAAGTAATTTTGTTCTAATGATCTTCATAAAATACAAATTTCACCTATCAAAAATTTTACTCCTTCGAAAAAATAACTAAAATAATGAACACTACCTATGTATAATCGTGTAATAAAAAGTCAAAATATTAGAGCCTTTGGAGCACAGGAAGAGGATCACGAAAATGAAAAACCTAAACTCAAATGTCACTCTGATTTCACGTAAATTGATAAACGTTATATCGTTAGAGATTCTCAAATTACAGAAACATAAAACCACATGCTGAGAAGTCACTAAAAATTATAAAACGATCGAAAGCACAAGGAGGAGCGACGCCATTATTCTCAACATGTCTGTCGGTCCGTAGGTGGCCGAATCAAGCTGGCATCACTTTTTATTGCAGTGCAATTTCTGAACCAAACTTGTCAGAACAAAATCATGTAATTTAAAAAATAAACCAGAGATCTTTTTTATTGAAATCTTTACGATGAGAAACAGCGAACGACTAGGAAAAGTTGGATTAGTAAGACGAAATTTCCGTGCTCCAATTTGGAAGGTTCGTGGCAGTGTTCAAGTTTGGAAATTTGTTCGGATTTTTGTGAGCGTCAACAATGGATACCTTGTTTTCGCTGAGAAATAAGTTGATAAAGTCGCCGAACGATCATTGAACTCCTATTGTTGAATACATCGAACGAACTGACATTGTTTTTCTTATTATCAATATTATTTTTTCGGAATTTCGGTGAACAAGTCACTTCAGGACACACACGACACACACAAAGAAAAACAAGGAACATACATGACGGACGCTCGTGATACGCCAAGAGAGGAACCAATGCGCGCGCTCGAAAGAATGCGCGCAAATTTGAACTTCGAGAAGACAATTCATTATTTTATTAAACGTCAAAAAAAAATAAAATTAGGTAAATTGATCATCACAAAACAAAAGACGATTGGTTATAGATTGGGGGAAGATTTGAAGTCAAAGCAGCGTTAAATATTGAAGAAATTCAATGCAATTAATTTTAAATTATACATATAACCAGCAACTGAGGATTTTTAAATTATGTACTTACAAAAATTTTACTTTGTACATTTCCAGAATCTTACTCATCAACGCCTTTTCAATGCAAAGCTTTCATATAACTAAATATTTAGAATTTATTTATCTAATTCATTCGTTTTATCTTATAATTAAAAACTGAAAAACATGACCATTTAAGTCTTTCGATTTAAAGAATCTATTTAATTTCACATGTTTATTCAAAAATAGACAATTTTATATATAAAAACGTATACTTCTTCGTTTTATATAAAAATACAAAATTTTGACACTATATCACTAGTATACATCTTTAGTTACTTTAAACTAAATCTCAAACATACATACATTTTTTATCAACGATCTGCACACTAGTCGGTCTCAAAATTTTCTAAAAATAAAAGATATCTTTAAGAGCATATGGTAATTACCATGTGAGCAAATTCAGATTACCCGTTTTTATTTCAATTTTTACTTTATAAAAATAATAGTACGTATGATATGATAAGTAACAAATGCCCTTAAATTTGAAGAACAAAAATAATTTGATATGTTGTTTTTGTCGACATTCGTCGGGTTTTTTGTACTAGGAAGTTGACTTTAAACATCTTTACTATTTGTTTTGCCAATCAAAGAAATTCTCCAAACAAACAGCACATATCATCATCTATATATGATGTACATTGTACATGTATCATCTATGACTTGAAAAAAGGACATCTGAATTTGGATCTTGCAAGAAATAAAATGTTCAACAAACTTGAAATCAATAAACTACTATAACACGAATTTAAAAATTTTACCCTGCAAGTCACACAGAAATATTTAATATCAATTCCCTAATGCAAATCGTAATTTCTTTCTAAGTGAATAAATATTTTTCCATATGTTCTGTAACTTCTCTTAAATGCATTTAACATTGAAACGATCATAACTTAAAAAAAAATAATAAATCTGATTTAATAAATCAGGATTGTATAAACAGCTATACGACTTTAACTTCATATTTTAATATAATTATAAAATTTTAAAGCTGTTAAAATAAAAAGTGAAACTAAACATAATAAGTACACGTTTCTTGTAAGTCTCTTGCGGAGAAGCCACCAGTAAAAAATTAACAGTTAATAATAAAAAGAAATAGAATCAACTAAGTTTTAATTGGAGAAATTCAAATTACAAGAAACGAAACAGTTTCGTTATCAGTTTGAATGAACGTTTATAATAAACATTTTTTAAAACTTTCTAAATACTAATTATATTTTAAGCTTACCCAGAGAAGTAATTACCAGTTTTTCTATTTAATTAATACTGTCCTCATAGATTAATCTCTATAGTCTTTGGTTTCTCATGGAAAGCTCTTTGTTCACCAAAATCTTGTCATTTTTTCGCTTCTAAGCGAAATTTAGAGATAATACAAATGATGAGCGAGAGATTCGTTCGGCTCCATTTGGAGACTTTGGCCCACGAGGTACGCCAATTTGTGGGCATACATACACGGTGCTGGCACTCTTACTGTGCCGCACCAATTGTAGTAAAGATGACATAATTTATATGTCAATCGCTGCAAGTGATCCGTCTTCATACCAGAATTGTCGTGGATTACGATATAGTGAGTTGGCGAGACTGTCCCTCTGCCAACGTGTTGAGAAACCAGGAAGAAGTCGTAGAACTTTCTTCGTGTGATATCGCTATCCACGACAGTTCCTGGTGGCGGATTGTCGAGATCATGACGCTAAAATTGATCAATTTCAATTTAATAACATTTCTCAAAAAATATCTCTAATTTTGAGTTTACTACTTACATTAACGGCTAAAATCCTCGTGTTTATCCGCTTTTGGACAATAACTATTACTAGCTTGGGGCAATAATGCTCTTCAACCATCGAAAAAGCAGATATCAATTGCTTTACTTCGTAGTTTGAAACTGTATCTAACTGTCCATCACCTACACCATCACGGTACAGGAAAATTCTATCTGGGAAGAACCCATTTTTCTAAAAAAAAAAAAAAAAAAAACTAGCTGTAAAGTTGTATCAACTTTTGTACTCACTCAATGAGCACTTTGCTTCCTGTAAGCAAATATTATTTGCTTCCTCATAGAGGAAGCATAAAGAGAATTTAATATATTTATCTTATAGGTCATCTTATTAATCTTATAGGTCAATCGATTCGTCTCGATGCAAGGAATCTTTATATTCCTTAGGTCAGCTTTGAATTTTGAATATTATAGAAGTTATAGTTGAAAAACTAATTTTTTTAAATTAAATAAAATCATAACTTTATAATTTTTCAATGAAATGAAATAATATTATAGACCAATCGATTCGTCTCGATGCAAGGAACATTTATTTTCCTTACGTCAAGTCAAAAATTTTGATTATTTGAAAAGTTATAGTCGAAAAATTAATTTTTTAAAATACAATTAACCATAACTTTGTTATTTTTTAATGAAATGCATTAATAATATAGGTCAATCGATTCGTTTCTACACAAGGAATCTACGTTTTCGTTACATCATCTTTGAATTTTGATTATTTGAGAGTTATAGTGAAAAAATGAATTTTAAGAAAATTATAAAAGTACATAAAACTTGTAAAATTAAATATTTTGTTAAACCATTTTAAGAAATTCAACTTGGTGTATAATGAAATAATTATGCAAAATTTCATCAATTTATCTCTACGCGTTTTCAAGAAATTGTTGGATCGTCACACACACACACACACACACACA